>MCJB01036837.1:275353-330208 GCA_002018475.1 Nicotiana obtusifolia
TATATATATATATATATATATATATATTTATATAGATATATGCAATCTATATTAGTATATGCATATATAGTTTACAAGAAATTTTCCTAGATTAAAAAAATAATAATAAAAAATTATCCGGAACGTTTAGGCCCGCGGGCCCGACCCATTTAGCCCGGGACCATGTGGGCTTAGGCCCATAGCGGGCCGATCCCTTACATATGGCCCGTTAGGCCCGGGACCGCCTTGGCCCGGGTCCGTTTGGCCCAGGCCCGGCCCACTTGACAACCTTACACATATGCCCATAACAATAACCCTGGCCACAATAGCTGCCCATAGTCAAATCCAACACCGGCAATTAACCTTATATCTGCTAGAACCATATTCCAAACCTTCACAACACTAACAACGATGCAAGAAACATGAAGATTCCATAACCATTCACTCAAATCAACATGTCTCATTTAATGTCACCTGGGCACACACATCGCAAGCTAAAACCTAATAAGCACAACGCGAATATGATTGAATATGCAAAGAGAAACACATGAGAGAACTATCAAACAAGTTCGACAGGCACAACTCCCTATCAGTACCATACTGAGTCAATTCCACACGGGAGAATCAAAACATATAAACTAATCACAAGGATCTCATCCTAATATAACTCCACCACGGGCACTCAATCCGATCCAAGCATATCAAACCGCAAGAAAACACAAGGATCCTATCCTCAGCTCTGAATCACAAGTAGAATACACATCATACCAACCGAAACCATACACTAATTCAATTCCGCAAATCAAAATCATAGCACGTATCGAACTCTCCATACTGGCAGAGCATCTATATCACAAATCATAGCCAAATCATCCATAGATCACACCAGAACCTATCATAATGAATAATAGAAGTCACTTATAGCCTTATAGCTCTCAAGAGTGAACAAAACAGAACACGCTACCACTATAGAATCCCCAAACATGGATAAGCATATAAGCATAGTACAAAATCATGAAACTCACCCATTTGTGAAGCAAGATAAGAGGACTCACCCTGATAAGCAGAACTAAACCAAGATAAGAATGATGCTCATCGATAACAATCGAAACCGTACCTGTAATGACACCATCTGGTGCAGCGGCCTTAGCCATACCACGGAACACATATCAACAGGCCGGGGCTCCCCCTCTAGGGCATTATCCACCCGCATTTCCTCCACCCCCTAACTAGCTATGCAGGTGGAGTAGCAAATGTAATGGAGCCCACTGAATGCTCTAATGAAATTCGCCCCTCCTGATCTGGGACAATCTCTCATGATGTGCCTATTATCACCAAACTCATAACAACCCCTCTACGGGCGTGGCAGATAACTGGAATAAACACTATAGGAACCCCGTGCCGGTGGTGCACTAAAAGACGACTTGCCACATGAGTACCCTGCACCACAAGTGGTATGAAGTATGTACTGCACTGGCTGAGTGCCCGAGCCTCCGCCATGATGGGCCATAGTTGAAGAGTAGAACCCTCCAGAACCTCGAGACCTCTTGGTCTCTTTATCCTCCTCACCTCAAATATGCTCTAACATCCTGGCAATCTCCACGACCTGCTAAAATGGAGTATCTGTCTGCAACTCCCGAGCCACACAGAATCTAAGATCATAACAAAGTCCCTCAATGAATCTATGGACTCTCTCTGTGACTGTAGGAACCAAAGTAGGTGCATGACGAGATAATTCACTAAACCTGATGGCATACTCTAACACTGTCATGGTGCCTTGACGCAGCTGCTCAAACTCTACGCACCATGCATCCCGAAGAGTCTAGGGAACAAACTTTCTCAAGAACACCTCTGAAGTGAGTCCATGAAAGTGAAGCTGCATCGGCTAGGCTACCCTCCTTGTAAACCGACCACCACTGATATGCTGCTCCTAATAGCTGGATATAGTAAATGCAACCCCACTCGCCTCCACAATACTCATGGTGCGGAGAATAAGGTGGCACTCTTCTAGAAATCCATGTGCATCCTCTGAAGCCAAACCACTTAAAGTAGGAGGGTGATACTTCTTGAACCTCGCAAGTCTAAGCTGCTCTTTCATTGATGCCCCTGGCCTGACCTTAGGCTGAACCGGAATAACAGGTTGTACCGGCACCATACCCAGAACCTGACCAATGTGAGCTCACTGCTCTAGAGTACCGGCGTTGGGAGTCTAAGGTCCTCCCTAAATCTGCGAAGTAGCTGGTGCAACGGAGATCAATCCCGCCTGAGCCAATGTACCAAACATGCTCAGGAACTGTGCTAAAGTCTCCTGAAGTCCAGAGATAATAACAGGCACCTCCGGTGGATGTCGTGATGGCGCCTAGTATTTAAGATTAGGTAAGTCTAACACTTACTTAATTAATAGTAAATTTCAACCAACAACTATTAAATATGAAATAGAAATTTCTATACAAAGTTAACTATCCCAAAACCGCTAGTACGAGTCATAAGCTTTACTGAGTTCACTAGAAAATCTCTAAGTACAATTATTCCAGAATAGAAATAAACTTTACAAAATAGCTTCCGAAGGTGATTCTGAGGCGACAGTACTTTGAAGTTTCCACAGCAATATCCGATTCTCTATCTAACAACCAACGGACACCGAAGTACCTAGATCTGCACAAAAAATGTGCAAAATAAAGTATGAGTACACTATGGTCGTTACCCAGTAAGTATCAAGACTAACCTCCATGGTCGTTACCCAGTAAGTATCAAGACTAACCTCGATGGAGTAGTGACGAGGTACAAGTCAAGACACTCACTAGACATAATAACTTGTGCAATATAGAAGTATAAAACTAATAACCGAAAGCAGAAATCAGTAAATGGCAACAAGAATCAACAAGTGTTATAAACAGTAAATCAATAAGAACACATATCATTAAAACCAAATAACGGAACACAAAGGACAATCAATTAATCAAGTCGTTCTAACACAAGTTTCATGAAGAAATCACTCTGTGGTACTTCATTTCATAGTCACAGGTCACAGGTCTCAAACCACCATCATATACTCACGGCACCTCATGCCCACATCTTGTATCACAACCGCACAGACAACTCACGTGCCAAAATCTCAATCCGTCCGGCATGATCATAGGCTCACCTTCACAATCCCCATGGCATGGTCACAGGCTCACAATCACAATCCACCCAGTAGGATCAAAGGCTCCCAATCAACATGTAAACAGATAATACAAGGACACATGGCATGATCAATAAATGTCAAGTTTCATACTCTCGAGCTAGTATAAGTGGCACGCTACGGTGTATGCTTGTGTGAGTGTACTACTGCAGCCCAAGTCAACAAGTAATATCAAAGACATCGAATATCTCATCGAAACAACAAAGCAAGTCAGGTAAGGTGTATGAAAAACACAAGGGAAAGCACACCAACACCCTTATCACTCCTATAGCCACATGTATCACTCCGTCCTAACTTTATAATTAGCCACCCCTATCTCTCCTATAGCCATCCGTATCACTCCGTATAATAGCCTACCTTATCACTCCGACCGGACAATAACGCAATAGCTACCCGTAGCACTCTGTACAATCAACAACAGTGAGATGCCACCTTTATGTCCTGCATAACAACAGTGATGAAATGTCACCCTCATACTCCGCATAACATCCAAACCACACAATAAATCACATGTATTATCATGACAACAACATAACATATCAACTCATATCACAAGTGCTTGTAGGCCACAACCTTTCCAAAGATTCAACAATATCAATATTTTCATAACAAATAGCCCATGGCTCAACACAACGTAAATAGAATCTTAATAACAACAAAATGACTGAAAAATAACTCAACAAGGAACAACACCCCTTTTTAAACAAACTTCGAATGGATTAGATTAATGACTCTCGATAACTTCAATTCCAATTAATTGTTTAAGGATAACCTTGATAGTGATGGTACATCCATGGAATGGCAAAACTTTGGACTCTAGTGTATGAATTAGGCTAACAATGAAAAGGATGACACGGGCTAGTACTACGTCTAAATGCATGAGAGCAACCCGGCAATAAAGGATATTGTGTAATGACAATTTCAACTAAGAGTGGCTCCATAATAAAAGAAATCACATAATGAAACAAAATTATAACAACTCCCGACAAGCATATAAGAGCAAACCCGACAAGTAAAGCAAGTGACATGTAACGATAACTTCAAATAAAGCATGTGATAGTAGACATGACGAATAGAAGATATAGTATGTGCTAACAATTCCAAATAAGTACATGAAAGAAGCTTAAGAGTCTAAGCCGATCAATTTTCCACATATAAGCCAGAGTACGTACTCGTCACCTCGCGTACACAGCTTTCACATGACACAAATAGCACAAATGACTGAAATCCTAAGGGATTGTTCCCCCACACAAAGTTAGGCAAGATACTTACCTCAAAGAAGCTAGATCGATACTCTAAAATGACCTCGTATGAAACAACCTCCAGAAGGCTCAAATCTAGCCAAAATAACTTAATATCATAAATAAAAAACATAGGAAACAATTGCGGATAATAAAGCTTCGATCTTTAATAAAAACTAAAAACTCAACCCCGAGCCCGCACCTCGGAACCCGACAAAAATTTACAAAATTCGAGCACTCATTATGATACGAGTCCAAGCATACCAAAATTATCCAATTTCGATATCAAAGCGTCCTTCAAATCATCATTTTACATTTTTGAAAGTTTTCACAAAATTCTCATTTTCCCAACTCAAACTACTAATTTAATGATAAAAATAAAGATGGAATCATGATATAAAATCAAATTTAGGTAAAGAACACTTACCCCAATCCAACACGTGACGAACCCCACAAAAAGTGTTCGAATCTTAGGTCAAACATTGCCAAAACTACGAATCACACCTCAAATCGAACTTAAGGAACTTATGACCTTTCAACTTCTACAACTCGCGCCGAATTATATCAAACCAAACCAAAATGATGTCAAATTTTGCATGCAAGTTCCAAATGACATAACGGAGCTATTCCAACTTCTGGAATCAAAATCCGAACCCGATATGAACAAAGCCAACTCCCCGTCAAACTTCTTAACCTTCCAAGCCTTTAACTTTCTTTTTTTTGCCAAAATGCATCAAATCAAACTACGGACCTCCAAATCCAAATCCGGACATACACCTGGGTCCAAAATTACCATATGAAGATATTGGAACCATCAAACACCATTCCAGAGTCGTTTACACAAAAGTCAAACTCTGATCAATTCTTACTGCTTAAGTTTCTAAAGCAAGAATCCTTCTTCCAAATCAACCACGAATAATCCAGAATCGGAATTCGACCACACACGCAAGTCATAATACATAATTCGAAGCTACTCGAGACATTAAGCACCGAATGGAACGCTAATTCTCAAAACGACAGGTTGGGTCTTAACAAACGCGGACCTACTCGAGGACTCAAATCACATCAAACAACATCAAAACTACGAATCGCACCTCAGATCAAACTTAATGAACTTATGAACTTTCAACTTCGATAACTCACGCATAATCATATCACATCAACCGGAATGATGTCAAATTTTGCATGCAAGTCGCAAATGACACAATGGAGCTATTTCAACTCCTGAAATCGCAATCTGGACCCGATATCAACAAAATCAACTCCTGGTCAAACCTCTCAACCTTCCAAACCTTCAACTTTTCAACTTTTGCCAAAATGCAACAAATCAACCTACGTACCTCCAAATCCAAACTCGGACATATGCCTAAGTCTAAAATCACCATAAGAAACTATTGGAATCATAAAAATACCATTTCGGAGTCGTCTACACCAAAGTTAAGCTCTGGTCAACTCTTTTCACTTAAGATTCTAAAATAAGAATTGTTCTTCCAAATCAATCCCGAATCATCTGAAAACTGAACCTGGCCATACACAAAATTCATATTACACAATATGAAGCTACTCAAGACCTTAAGCCACCGAAAGGGACACTAATTCTCAAAACAACTGGTTAGGTCGTTACATTCTTCCCCTCTTAAACATAGGTTCGTCCTCGAACGTGTTATATTCTACCCTTCTTAAACAAAGATTCATCCTTGAACGTGCCAAGAACCGGTCCGAAGCCATGAAATCACTGAATGAACTCACCATACATATACTTGCAGGTGAACCTACATCACCCCAATCCACATAAGCCCGACAACACCATCTCAACTGAAGATTATTCCTTCCACCCATACCTATAAGCCTTAGAACCAAAAATTTTCACCATCCGATCATTTCTGAAAGACCTGATTGCCACATAACCACACTGTATCATCCTCAACCAAATGCCACAGCTCTTACATACACCCACAAGGTATAACCATACGACATAACGCATCACACATATGCCCATAACAACAACTCTGACCATGATAGCTGCCCATAACCAAATCCAACAGTGGTAAATAACCTTATATTAGCTAAAACCTTGTCCCAAACCTTCATGACGTTGACAACGATGCAAGAAACATGAAGATCTCATAACCACTCACCCAAATCAACAAGTCACACCCAACGCCACCTGGGCACATACCTCGCAATGCGAATATGACTTAATATAGAAAGAGAAACACATGAGAGAACTATCAAACAAGCCCGACAGGCATTAACTCCCTATGAGTACCATACTACGAATCCATTCCACGAGGGAGAATAAAAAAATATGAACTAATTGTAAGTATCTCATCATAATATAACTCCACTACGGCACATAGGCCGGTTCAAACATATTAAACCACACGAAAACGCGAGGATCCCATCCTCAGTTCTGAATCACAAGTAGAATACACATCATACCAGCTGAAACCTTCCACTAACTCAACCCCGCAAAACAAAATAACAACATGTAACGAACTCCTATACTAGTAGAGCACCTAAATCATAAATCGTAACCAAACCATCAAGAAATCACATCAAACCTTACCGTAATAAGTAACAAAAAATTCATCCTAGTCTCTTGACTCTCAATGGTGAACAAAACAAAACGATAGACACGGACTACCACTATAGAATCTCCCAACAGGGGTAAACATAAATAGAGTACAAGAATCACGAAACTCACCCATATATGAAGCAAGATAGGAGGACTCACTCCGATAAGCAGAACTGAATCAAAATAAGAATGATGCTCCTATATAACAAATCGAAACCATACCTATAATGACACCATCTGGTGCAGCAGCCTCAGCCCTACCATGGAAAGCATATCAACGGGTCGGGCCTCCCCTTCTAGGGCGCCCTCTACCCGCTTGTCCTCCACGTCTAACTGGATGTACATATGGAGTAGAAACTGGAATAGAGTCCATAGCATGAGTGCTCTGATGAAATCTGCCTCTCCCAAGTCTGGGACAATCTTTCATGATATGCCTAGTATAGCTATACTCATAACAACCCCTCTATGGGCGTGGCTGCTTGTACTGAGACTGTGCCGGATAACAGGAATAACCATTGTAGGAACTCCGTGCAAATATTGCACTAAAGGAAGACTGCCCCATATGAGTACCCTAAGGTCCCTGACTAATTAGAGAACCACGAGTAGTCTGAAGTGCGGATTGGATTGGCCGACTTTCTGAACCTCCACCGTGAGGGGTCATAGCTGAAGAAAATAATCCACTGAATCCTCTAGAACCTCGAGATCTCTTGGTCTCCTTATCCTCCCTCTCCTCACCCCGAATATGCTTTAATCTCTTAGCAATCTCCACAATCTACTGAAATGGAGTATTAGTCTCCAACTCCCGAGCCATGAAGAATCTAAAACCATAATTGAGCCCCTTAATAAATTTGCGGACTCGCTCTCCGGTTGTAGGAACCAAAGTAGGTGCATGACGGGATAGCTCACTAAACCTGATGGCATACTCTGACACTGTCATGGTGCCCTGACGCAGCTGCTCGAACTCTAAATCTAGGTGAGTGGTGCTGCATCAGATGGCCTACTCTCTTCATAAACCTGCCGCCACTTATACGCTACTCCCGATAGTTGAAATATAGTAAAAGAAACTCCGCTCACCTCCACAATACCCTTGGTGCGGAGAATACAGTGACACATTTCTAGAAAACCCTGTACATCCTCGGTAATTGTGCCACTGAAAGTAGGTGGTCAATACCTCTTAAACCTCTCAAGCCGCTTGTGCTCCTCCTCTGATGCCCCTGGCCTGACCTCAGGCTGTACCGGCACCACACCCGGAGTATGACCAACATGAGCCTATTGCTCCGGAGTACGGGCAGTAGGAATCTGAGCTCCTCCCCAAATCTGTGAAGTAGCTAGTGCAACGGAGACCAATCCTGCCTGAGCCAATGTACCAAACATGCTTAGGAATTGCACTAAAGTCTCCTGAAGTCCGGGGGTAACAACAGGAGCCTCCAGTGCTTGTCCCCCAACCGGAGCTACTAGCGGCTCCTCAATTGTTGTTGTGGCATGTGCTCTAGCTGCGCCACGTGCCTCTCCTCGTCCTCTACCTCGCCCCGGCCTCTCGCAATTCTAGCAGGGGGCATGAGTATCTGCTCAGCTAATCCTATTGCGCGTGTCCTCACCATCTATGAGAGAATAGAGATACAAAGTCTCAAACTTCGAAATCAACAAATCCGCACGATAGGAATGAAAGAAGTGGAATTTTCTAAATAGTTTCGTAGCCTATCAAAGATAATTACAGACATGTCCGTATCGACCCGCAAGCCTCTTCTAAACTTGATCCTGACTCGTAAAACCTATGAACCTAAAGCTCTAATACCAACTTGTCACGACCCAAAATCCCGCCTAAGGCATCGTGAGGCACCTAGTCTCTAAGACTAGGTAAGCAGATTACTTACCATAACTAAGCCAATTTAATAATGATATTAAAATCAGAGAATTTATAAATACCGAAATAAATGTGAAATAAGCCTACGCGACAATAATAATTATAACCTCCCAAAACTAGGTAATACAAAATCACGAACTCAAGCTGAATACATGGAAAGATCTCAAAGATCGAAATACAATACTGTTCAAAAAACAAGCTGACAGTACAATGAAAGGAAAGGACTCCAAGGGACTGCGATGACCAAGCAACTCTACCTTGAATAAGCTAACTCTGCCTGAGTCCGATATCTCCAATACTTGGATCTGCACAAAAATGTGCAGAAGTGAAGTGTGAATACACCACAGTCGATACCTAGTAAGTATCAAGACTAACCTTGGTGAAGTAGTCACAAGGAGCAAGTCAAGACACCTACTAGTCAAAATAACCTATGCAGTATAGAAGTATAAAGCTAATAATGAACGCAGAATCAGTAAAAGGCATCAAGAATCAACATGTGATAATAACAATAAAGTAATAAGAACACCGTGAAAGTACCATTGAAACCAAATAAGGAAAACAAATAACAACCATATATTCAAGTCGTTCTAACACAAGTTTGGCAACGAAATTACTCCGAGATACCTTGTCTCCTAATCACGAGTGTCAACCCACAATTATATGCTCACAACACCTTGTGCCCGCATTTCTAATCACAACCGCTAGGACAATTCACGTGCTAATATCTCAATCCGCCTGGCATGATCACAAGCTCACAATCACAATTCGCCCGGCATGGTCACATGCTCACTATAACAATCGCCCGACATGGTCACAGGCTAAATATCACAATCTGCCTATATGGTCACATGCTAAATTTCAACATGAAAGTAGTACAAGAATACATAGGCATGACCAATAAATATTAAGTTTCATACTTCTGAACTAGTATAAGTGGCATGCTACTGTGTATGCTTGTGCGAGTGTACTATTACAGCGCAAGTCAAGAAGTAATATCAAAGACATCGATTAGCTCATTGAAAGCAACACCACAAGTCACGTAAGGTGTATGACATACACAAGGAGAATCACACTACCACTCGAGTATCGTCAACATAATACCCCAAAGCCATCACACATCATCCCTGACATTGCCACCCTTATCTCTCCGATAGCCATCCATATTACTCCGCCCTGACAATATCATTAGCCACTCACGGATCTCCGATGGTCGAGCTTGCCAAGGACACGGAACTGAGCACCACCTACCCGAGCCAAGGTACTCAACCTTTGATATCACTCAGATAGCCACCCGTGTCACTCAGCATAATAGCCACATTTATCGCTCCGCCCGGACAATAACACAATAGCCACCTGTATCACTCCGCACAATCAACTCTTATGCCCCGCATAACAACAACAGTGAGATACCATCCTTATGCTCCGCATAACAACAACCAATCCACACAACAATTCACATGTGCTAACATCACAACAACACGACATATCAACTCGTACAAGAAGAGCCATAGGCCATAACCTTTCCAAAAGAACCAACAATATTAATATTTCCATAACAAATAGCCCATGTCTAAAACACAATGTGTATAGAATCTCAATAACAACTAAATGAACGTGAAAGTAACTCAACAAAGAACAACACCCCATTTAAACACAACTTCAACTAAAATGTATTAATGACTTTCAATAACTTCAACTTCAATTAATTGCTTAAGGATAAACTTGATAATGAAGGTATTTTCATGAAATAGCAAACTTCAGATTCTAGTGTATGAAATAGGCTAACAATGAAAGAGATGGCACGAACCAACAACTACATTTAAATGCATGAGAATTACGCGAAAACAAAAGGACATCATGTAACAACAATTTCAACTAAGAATAGCTCAAAATAAAGGAAGTCACATAATGATAAAAGAGGTAATAACTTCAAATAAAGAATATAAGAGTAAACTTGAGAAGTAAAGGATGTGACATGTAACAACAACTTCAAATAAAGCATGTGAGAGTAAACATGACAAATAAAAGATACAAATTGTGCTAACAATTTCAAATAAATAAATGAAGAAAGACTAAGACACTAAACTGGTTAATTTTTACATATAAGCCTGAGTACGTACTCGTCACCTCGCGTACATGGCTTTCACATAATACAAATACCACAAAAAAGCCAACCAATACTCTAAAATGACCTTCTCGTGTGAAACAATCTCCAAATGGCTAAAATCTAGCCAAAATAACTTAATATTATAATAAAAACCATAGGAAATAATTTCGGATAATAAAGCTTCGATCTTTGATAAAAACTAAACAGTCAATCCAAAAAGTCAACCCGGGGCTCGCACCTCGAAACTTAACAAAATTCATAAAATCCGAACACCCATTCCGATAAGAGTCCAACCATACCAAAATTATCCAATACCGACATCAAATCGGCCTTCAAATCCTCATTTTACATTTTTAAAAGATTTTATAAAAAACCTCAATTTCTCCTATTCAAATCAGTAATTTAATGATTAAAAAAAAGATAGAATCATGAAATATAATCAAATACGGGTATAGAACACTTACCCCAATCCAAAGTGTGAAAATCCCCTCCAAAATCGCCTAAATCCGAGCTCTCTAACTCAAAAAGTGATAAAAATATCATAACCCTCGAATTAGAGTACTTTTATATTATGCCTAGTGATTCACTCATCGTAATCGCGGAATGACCATCGCAATCGCGTAGACAAAAATAATAGCTGACCAAACGTTCTTCGTGAACGCGCAAAACGAATCTCGAACGCGACACACAACCTGCAGCAACTGCGCTAATGCGTTAAAAATCACGCGATCACGAATAACAAGCATCTGATGCCCCTTCCAGCTTATCCTTTACACGAACGCGAAAGACATAACGCGAACGCGGATCACAGCCAACTGGACCTTTGCGGTCGTGTACCAACAGTCGCATCTGGTTTGAACAAAAACAGTGAGCTCCCAGAATCCCATCGCGATAACGGGTTCATCTTCGCGATCGCGAAGAACAATAGACACACCAGTAAACTAGCAACTCTACAACATGAAGAAATAGCCTAAAGCCCATTCGAAACATACCCGAGGCTCCCGAGAAACCGTCCAAACATGCCAACAAGTCCCATAACATAATGCGGACTTGCTCGAGGCCTTAGATCACATCAAACAATATCAAAACTACGAATCGTACCTCAAATCGAACTTAATGAACTTATGAAGTTTCAACTTCTACAACTCATGCCAAATCATATTAAATCAATCCGGAATGACGTCAAATTTTACATGCAAGTCCCAAATGATACAATGGAGTTATTCCAACTCCTAGAATTGCAATCTAAACCCGATATCAACAAAGTCAACTCTCAGTCAAACCTCTCAACCTTCCAAACCTATCTTTCGCCAAAATGCATCAAATCAACCTACGAACCTCCAAATCCAAACCCAGACATACGCCTATGTCCAAAATCACCATACGAAGCTATTGGAATAATCAAAATACCATTCGTAGTCATCTACATAATAGTCAAACTCCGGTCAACTCTTGTCACTTAAGTTTCTAAAACAAGAATTGGTCTTCCAAATCAATCCTGAATCATCCCAAAACTAAACCCGGCCACACACATAAGTCATATTACACAATACGAAGCTACTCAAGACCTTAAGCCACCGAGACGCTAATTCTCAAAACGACCGGTTGGGTCGTTATAGAGTCTTATAACATTTCTCTATAGTATGACCTATCTTTTTACAATACTACAACTTGTAGTGTTTCTCCTATAGTCCTGCTTTTGGTTACTCTTGTAAGCACTGTAGAAATCCTCCAAGATTGCTTAAGGTGAATTAAATCTGTTTTGACCATGTTTTGTAACTTGTTTAGCCACATTATACGAAATTAAATCAGTGAGATAATTTCCTATAAGATGTAATTCTCTCTATCAATCTTCTTACAGCAACAAACAATATTCCCTATCAATATCAAGTTATGGGTTCATCATCATATTACCCCTACATGCAGTATATGTCTCATTAAGTCCCATTAAAAATTGTACTAGCTTTTCCTCTCATCAAACACAATATCTCCACGGAACCACACTTGCATCTCACAAAACTGCACACAAAGCATCAAACAATTCATTTCATCCCATATAGACTTCCTATTGTTGAAATATGTTGCAATAATATTACATCCCTACACCTTTTCTAATAATTGTTCTGCAACTCAAATAATTTGCCGAATTTGATTGCCCATACCTTTTCTCAAATTGTTTCCACACTTTATGTGCAGATGTGGAATGCGTTACACTAGATCTGATCTGATTAGTCAGATAAATTAAACAACCATGAAAACACCATATCATTACAACAAGCCCACAAACTGTAATATTTCGCCTTCTCAGTTGGTTTTGTGAGGGTTCCATCAATAAATTCGAGTTTATTTTTATAGATAAAGAGACTATTACTTATTTTTTCCATGAACAATACCTAGTTCCATCAAATGCACCGTAAATAAGTGTCATACTTGGAGAATCAGAAGGATGCAAATAATAGGGATGACGGTGACCAATTTTCTCCGCCATGCAGAAATGCAGAAATTTCAACAATTTCTCAAATAGGGAATACTAGATCGAGATTTAGAAAATGAAGAGTTTGTATGATGAAATTATACTTGTGTGAAAGTTTGGAGTGGGCCTTGGGGGAGGAGGAGGGGGGTCTCGGATTGATTTCAGATCAAATTTAGCCTTGTTGAGTTAGCTGATATTTTGGTCTTTCACGGCGCTTCGCAGTTGCAAGGGGAAACTGGGGCAAGGGAGATTTTACTCATTGTGAACACGACGGGTAGCTCGTGAATGCGAGGGCCTGGGGTTATTTGGCCTTCGCGAACACGAAAACCCTCACGAGGAAGCAAACGCTTCTTGGTGTTTGGGGGCTGGATGGTTTTCTTCATCGTGAACACGATGCCGGGTACACGAATACGGAGGCTTATGGGGGCACTGCCTTTCCGAATGCGAAGTTGCCTTAGCAAATGCGATATTTTGTGGATAATTACCCTTCGCAAATGCGGGTGACCTTCTGTGAATGTGAAGAACAATTTTTGCCCAGGCATAAATATTCTTAAAAATCGGGATTTAGCTAGTTTTCATCATTTTTGAGACCTAGATCACGGATTGAGGGGATATTTTGAAGTGATTTTCATCCCAACTTCACTGGTTAGTAGTTTTTACCTACTTTTGATTTGTTTTCATGAATACCCATAGAGTTTTATCCCTAAATCTAGTAATTCTAAAGAGTAAAAATTGAGATTTTGAGGAAAAAGTTATGAGGGCTAATTTTGGGATTGGACCTCGATTTGAGGTCCAATCTTGATACAAATTACATTTTTGGACTCGACGGAGAATGAGTAAATAGGAAATGGTCTTAATTTCAGATTTCGACCATGTGGACCCAGGTTGACTTTTGTTAACCTTTTCAAGTATGGTAAATATCGAGCCTTTTTTATATTAGCATAGTGTCTAAAGCTTGTTTTCACTTATTTGAGTAATATTTGTCTAGATTAGAGCGGATTGGAGGCTTGCTCTAAAGGCAAAACTGTGTTGGATTGTTGATTTTATTCCGGAAAGAGGTAAGTATCGTGGTTAACCTTTAAGGCATGATTCGTCTATTTGCTACGTGATCTATGTGGTGAGATGACGAATATGCAAGGTAATAAGTGTATATGTGTTGTCATGAGTTTAAGCATGTGGGATGTACCACTTTATTACATGTCTTTAATTATACCATATCTTTACTTATTTCATGTTTTTACTAATTATGTGCTCTTACTTGATACATGTTTTTACTTGATATATATATATATATCTTTTCACTTATTACATGTCTTTATTTGTTACATGCTTTTACTTGTTTTATACCTTTATTTATTATATACTTTTACTTGTTACATGCTCTTACATGTTATTAGATAGATGTTTTTACCTGTTTCATGCCTTTACTTGCCTTATTGCCTTTACTTATTTCTTGCTTTACTCTACTATGTTATGTCGGATTGTGTGATCTTTAGATTGTTCTTGTGTTTACGACTTGTTAAAGTCTTTGTTGACATATATTGTGAGGCTAGTTCTTGAACATTGAATTGTTTGACCTTCTTTCTTCATGCTCGTATTTCCTAGGTAAATTATGCATTTTAGTTCTCTTTTATGTTATGTTGTGAGATCCTCCGTATTTGATTGTTATTGAGCAGTTTCAAATGAATTGATACTAAGATTGGATTGCACGCCACAATGATACTTGTTATTGATATTGGGATCAGATTGCACGCTGCAACGATATATGTTATTGATATTGGGATTGGGTAGTGCGCCACAATGGTAGTTATTATTGTTTGTATTGATATTAGGATCGGGTTGCATGCAGAGAGGATTTCTTGTAATTATTCTTGAGTTTTGTTTTCCGCTATGGTATTATATTATGAGATTGTGCCATGATGTTATTTCTGGGGACTCTGTTATCTATTTTCTTATTTAGTTTTATGATTTTACTCCTTTCACTATATTACATTGCTTTTGTTTTTCTTGCTTATTACTCGTACATGCTTATAGTGAGTGTCTTGTCATAGCCTCGTCAATACCTTGTCGAGGTTAGACTCGATATTTACTGAGCACATGGGGTCGATTGTACTCACACAATACTTTTGTACTTCTTGTACAGATCCATTGTTGGTCCCAGTGGTGCTCAGAGGTGATTATTTCAGACTTTTCAAGAGACTTGAGGTAGTGCTGCATAGTGTTTGCAGGATCTGGAGTCCCTTTCCTATCCCTATTTACTATTTATTATACACGATAGTATTATATTTTTTATAGACTTTGTATTTAGTGCTCTTAGTGGCTCATGTACTTGTGACACCAGATCGTAGAAATAGTTTTAGACAACATTTGGTTATAGCCTTATTATGTATTTATGAGATTTTGCTCTTTATCTTTATTATAATAATTTTGACTATTAAACTTTTGCTTATTGTTGCTAAATGTTGGCTTGCCTAATAAACAGTGTTAGGCGCCATCACAATCTCATGGTTGAGATTTGGAGCGTGACATTAATAAACAAGGAAGAGCAATAATGATTCTTATTAAACGAAAGCTTACATTTATAATGCTTAACTCAGTTATTTTAATAATGTATATAGTTAGATCACATTTGAATGCAATTTCTTACTCAACTAACTTATTATAAATTTAATTTTTTATAATGAGGTTCGGCATCTGCTTGAGCAGGAAGAAGAAAGGTTTTATTTGCTCGGTTTAGATAATTTTCATGGGCCAATAAGACGGCTCAACCATCAGAAGAGGGCTTTTCCCATCATGCCATGGGCTCAGCTAACCACTAAGTCGCTCATGCAAAAATTCTTACTAAAAGGAGGTGGAGATGAATCTATATCTGTCAATAGTTTGAGAGCTGGATCGAGGTTTAAAGCGTGGTTATGGCGGAATGTGCCCTATCCCGCGAAGGAGAGGAACCTTAAATGTAAGGAATTTAGGTCAAAACTACCCTCTTTCAGCTGGTTTAGTATAGTAGTAGTTTCAAATCAATGCAAGCCAATGGAAACCCTTCCGGAACTAAATACTAAAGAGCCAATTGTGACTCGACTCCACCTTGGTTATACTTTATCAAAGCTCAACTCGGCTCAACTCACTATTGTAGTAAGCTCGAGTGCAGGGGCAAATATACTTACAAGGAAGCGGTGTCACACAATATCGTTTTGTCTGAAAGTTTTACTAAATATATATATATATTAATATTATAATAAAACTAATAAATAAATAAAATGACGACATAAATTGTCTCTTGATTTGTTGGTTATGTGCCTGATTTCTACCAATTGAAAATATTACTAAGAAAATATTGTTGTTTTTGCGTACTTTTACCTTTATTTAGAAATAAAAAGGAAAAACCAATAGTAATATTAGCGTAAAAAGCTGCTTAAATTCAAAGTTTTAATTCTTTCCTTATTTTTTTTCTTTTCTCTTTACTTATATCAATTAAAAATATTACCTAAAGGCAGTCCAGTGCAGAAAGCATGTCGCATGGATCGGGGAAGGGCCGCACCTCAATTGAAAATATTACGAAAAATGAGAATATCTTTCTAGACGAGGGAAATAACTAATGAAATAAAATACCCTAGGAAAGCATTAATGGAAATTTTGGAAAAAAGAGGAAAAATAAAAGGAAATTCGGAAGGAAAAAAAAAAGCAAATAATATACAAGTGGAGAGAGAGAAAGCAAATAAAACACTACTTTTTGTATGTTTATATTTCCTTTTTCATTTTAAAATTTCCTTTTGTTTTCATCTCTTGAATTTCTTGAAGTTCCCTTTTCCCAAATTTCCAAATGTTTTCCTAGGATTCTGTTTTACATTTGGTATAATATGTTTTACTAGTCTAAAATATGGTAATTTTCCATTTTAAACATAATTTTTTTAATTGGCAAGAGTAAAACTGAAAGAAAAAGCATCTATATAAACAGTAGCGTATATGCAAGGAATAAGTGCCCTCTTTTGACATAAGCTGAGTTAGGCTTTTTTATCGTAAGTTTCCTCTTCGTTGTTCTTTAATTCTTCGCATTTACTTATTCTCATACCACGTTCTCAAAAAATTATTTGAAAATATTTTAGCTTAAATCTAGTTCCAAAAAAATTATAGTACGTACATGAATAAAATCAATAAATTTGACATAAGAAAAGTAAAGAATTGTTAACGTACGTATTTTGGTTTAGTTTTCGACTAATCTATTTTAACTATGTTACGTATTGCAGTTGTTCGAGTTTGATATATATACCAAAAGCAATAATGTCGTCGTCAAGGAATAACAAAGAGAACTTGAAAAATGAGCTGGACAGGGTGAGAGAAGAGATGCGACAGACGACAAATTACATTAATCACTTACTGAAGATGCAAGAAGATCATGGACATGATACGTGGAGAGAAAGATTTGAAGCCACAAATCGTCTCAATGGATTGAAGGATAAAGAGGACAAGCTCGAAGACAAATTAATGGATCTTGGTGTTAGTTACCGCAATTTTTTCGAGTAAATCATGTAGATTTTAGGGACTTAGATTTATTTGTTACTAAGACATTAGGTTTCAGTTTACCCTCCAAAGTGGAGTACAATTAAATTTTATATGTGATTTTAAAGATACGCGGATTAATTAAATATAAATGATAAATTGTGTTAGATTAAACAGATAAATGACATAATAAATTGTCAAACCAATTAAGGAGAGTGATCCCCGACTCAGTAACAACTTTAATGAAATGCCTGCCTTCGATCCCGGATTCACGATAATGAAGAACTGATGAACAAAAGTAAGAACTTTGAATAATACAGAAAATAAGAGTATATTGTCTTGATATGCGTGTTACAATGATGTCTAATGAATAGTTAGACTCCCCTTTATATAGTGGGGGAGTTTTACCCTAAGTACAATTCAAAAATAGGTAAAATTCTTTCGTTTTACTAATCAATGATCTTCTGCCGGTACGTGCTGAGATTCACGCCGTAATATCCGGCTGGGCACAGATATCATGTCCCTTTGTTTTTCGTGCTTGATTATCTGGTAATGCTCTCCGAAGTTTTGGGGTTCGAATCGGACCTGGGGACGTGGCCCCGATTCTTCCGAGGGCTAGTGTATTGCCCGAACCCCGACTCGAGGGGCTCCTTGCCCCGACTCTAGTTCCTTACAGTCACATCTCTGCTCCATTTACTTCATCAGGAACCGAGGCGTCCAAAGGACTCGTTTCACCCCTATACAGATAGTCCCCTCGTTTCTCGGAGAGTAAGTTAACGGAAGCGACAAGAAACAACATATGCTCTTCGATTCCTTCTTCAATACGCCATGACAGAAACGAGAAAAAATCTGAAACGTCCCGTCAGTCGTGTCATTATGACTTCAAACACGCATTAGCCATTAGCAGGTCGTCCCTGAATGCGAAATGGCGCGAAACCTCTATAAATATTTCCTCCTTCATTCATTTTTTGCCTTTTGGCCAAGCTTCTGCCTTCGAGTTTTCAGGATAGCACTAGCCTTCTTCACACTCTAATATTTTCACCTTCGTTCTTCAAAACTTCTCAGTAAGTTGCTAGTTTTACTTTTTTTCTACCCAAATCAGCACACTTGACCTTTCATCTTTCAACCTCTCTTCATATTTTTCAAGCATTTTCCAGATAACAATGGCCAAAACTTTCAAATTTGTTCCCCAAAAAGTGGCTTCTTCTTCTTCACAATCGACTGCTAAAATCGATGAGACTACTCCCGATGTGGTCGTCCTCGAGAGGTCCGCTCCTGACGTAGATACCGATGAACTGGATGTCGAGCCTCCCTTGAAAATGTTCGTTCCCGGGGGTTGTTCCTTTGCCGATGATTCTAAGGTTGAGAAGCCCCCGTCGGTGCAGGGCCGGTGTGAAGGAGTATCAAGATATATATGCTTCATTATCGAAGATGTCCTTCCCACGGTCCGAGAGGACTACAACTGGGTGGGTAAGGACGTTGTAGTCCCTAGGCCTGCGGATGCCATCACTACCCACGTGGAGGGCTATCTAAGTGTTTATACTTTTCCCTTCACGTTGGGCTCGGTGGAACCAGTTATCTTTGATTTCTGCAAGATGTATGAAGTATGCCTCAGTCAAATCCACCCGTCGCTATGGAGGATCGTGATCCTCCTTCGTTATTTTGTGAACGAGACCGAGTCCCGTCGGTTCACCATCGATCATCTTCTCCACCTATATAGTCCCCAGATCTTCCGTTGGGGACTAATAAAGCTCACACGCTAGGCCAGCCAAGCCGCATTCTCGAGCATCGATGAGCACAGGGACCGGGGCTGGTAGGGACGTTTCGTTCAGGTGAAGATCGAAGACTTGGTTCCCCCCGAACTCATACTGTTCCCGGAGAAGTGGAACGCATCTCCTAAGTATAGTTTCCCCTTGAACACCATTTTACGTTCATCTCCTCTTTTCTTACTGGTATTTGTGGTGGTGCAACCATCGCTCGAGTCCCAAACGCGATCCCTCGGCTCAAGGAGTGGATCGAGGCCATTTGTTCACAGATGCCTTATTTCGAGCGCTCATGACACAAACTCTCGAGGGGTCGTTAGGAGGCCTGTTCTCACGGTAAGACCCTTCCTTGAATAGGTAACATCTGGCTCTCTCATTAAAATCATACTTACCCTCTTTCCTTCACTTTTTCTTTTGCAGGTTTGCCTAAGACCATTGAGCTTAGGCCTTTAGTAAGGGAAGAGGACCGGTCCGTTGACCCCTCTGCTTTGGGGCAACTCGGGGCTGCAGTAGGAGGAAAGAAGAAAAGGACGGCTCCGGGCTCCCCGAGCTCAGAGAGGAAGATGCCAAGGAAAAGGTTGGCCCGTAAGCCAAAGGAAAATTCTAGCTCTCGAGCGCCTAACTCGGATCCACTTTATCAGTTTAGGGATGAGCCCGAAGTAGATGATCTGTTCGTGGCCCACGGGCCAACATTCCCCAAGGAGCGAGCAGCCGTTGAAAAGGAGATCCATGAAGCTGATCCCCCTCAGGGTCGGGGCCGAGACTTTCCGGAATGTCGGCCACGCCACGAAGGGGGCAGCCGATGTAATAGAGATTTCAGGGCCGCCTTCCAATACCGAGTCCATGCTCGAGGAGGCCCGAGCGGGAAAGGAGAGGTCTAACAAAGAGACTCATGGCGCGGACGATCCCCTTCGTTCCTTTTTTGAGGTGTGGACTAATCCGTTTTAGAGAGTTTTTCCGGGCTGGGCGACTTGGAGGTTCCAAGAAAGGGGTCGTCTTCAGAAGTCGGCGGGCTGAATTCGAGCTCGAAGTTAGTCAACCAATTCCCTACCCCGAGCGTAGATCCTGGCCGCAAGAGGTCGATAGTCATCACTATTTCGGAGGATGCCCGGGTTCTTTCCGCTCCCGTGAGAGTAGCGAGCCACTTTCGATGCCTGGTGATGGAAGAAGACCAAGCAAAAATGAACAAGTTGGACATACCGTGAGAGGCACAGCAGGCACTGAATCGGGTAAGTTATCATTACGATCTTTCGACCTTCGACTTAATCCTTCTTATTTCTCACATCTTCTTTTTTTTTTTACCCTTTCGCAGGCCTCAGTGCTCCATCACGAAAGCTTTCGTTGGTATCGGGCCGAGGTTAACCAGCTCGAGGCCGAGATCAAGGAGCTTGTTGAGAACGAAACATGTATAAGCATCTCAGCGAGCAACACGATCGTCAAGAATCTCCAAGCTGAGTTGGATGCGGCTCAGAACGAGCATGCCGACTTGATCAAAAAGGTAAATATTTTCGAAGTTAGCAATAAGGATTTAAATATGGCGACTAACGACCAAACCTTGTCGGTTTAGCAGAAGATTGACCGGATCGACCAACTCTGAGCTAAAATGAATGAGGTCCAAGCCATGGCCGATGTTTGGAATGGAAAAATGGACCGGTTGAATTTGGAAAAGGAGACCGCCCAGGCACAGCTGGCATTGGTAGAAGTTCAACTCCGAGTGACAAAAGACAAGGCCGATAAGCGAGCCCAGCTGAACAAGGAACTCCGAACTCAACTAAACTCGGCCCTGGCAGAGGGGGATGCCCTCGGCAGTGGATGTGAAGCTATAAAGGCTCAGATGGTGTCCCAGTATAGAGCCGATGTCAAGGCATTCGAGGCCCGTCTGGAAACACTGTTGAGTACATGAAGTGGTTGTCTCGAAGGGAGACCCTCGAAGAGATCCATGCCCGAGGCTTCGACCTATCTACCGAGATCCCAAGAAACTGGCTATTCCCGAGGATGAAGAAGGCTCTGAGGGCTCCGACGAACCGAAGATGAAGAAGGCTCCAACGGCTCTAGTAACGAAGCGGGTTCTGGTGAAGATCGGCGTAGGTTCCTTAGGAATTTTTATCTTTGTTTTTGCACCTTGTACATTTTTTTATGTTGGGGCCATTTTCATTGGCCTTTGTAAAGACATTCTATAATGTATATATAAAGTTTTTTCCCTTTTGAAAATTTTCAAGTCTATTACCTTTAGCATCATTTTTACAATTGCAAAGATTTCAAATGCCTTAGCACGAAATAAAACGTAGTAATAAGTTATTTTTCAGAGGTCCGAACAAGACTTGTTCTCGATGCAAGTTTACTTCGAAACTTGTAGGGGCTCAGAATGACCGGAAGCTTTCCCCAAAATGCTTCTTTAAATGTTTTAAGACTATAATTTTACCGAGGGTAACCTTTAAATCGGTTTGAAATTTTGAAGGCCTTATGTTATTATGGGCTTCGGACGTCTCCAAGCCACTTTTAGCGTGGTCGTAGCCTTTTAGGTTTGGGCACTGCCTAATAGGTCTTGTGCCCTCGGGTTTCAATAAACCGAGCTGTCTGAACTTATCAACGATGGCAGTCCCCGAGTGGGGGTAGCCCCTTGGGCTCGGATAAGGGTGGCCCTTGGGCTCGATAATTCTCGGGCAGTAATAGCCCTTAGGCTCGATACTTTTAAGAAGCAACAAAATGTTTGTTGGCAAGGTAGAAACTTTCTTTGATTACTGCACGTAATGTACAAGATTGCATAAAAGATCGTATTGCGGCCGGTATGACCTATGCGGGCACGGTTCATTTGATTGTTTGGCCCTTATAATGAATCCTAACTACTGAGCCTAGACTGATCGAGCACAGAGTTTTGTTCCTTGATAAAAATCATCACCCGAGGGTGATGGCCCCCAGTATTCAAGGTCGATCGTCGATCAGGCTCGAATACTGTTGACGTGACCATCGACTCCGATTCAAAATCGGTCTTCTGTTCTAAGTTAGCACGATCCACTGTTGCCTCATTAAAAACCTTGCTGGAAAACCCATTTGGGACAAAACCAGTTCAAGGGAAAAAGAGTGCAACACGTGCTTTCAGGCCTAACAACTACATCATCCTTTGGTTGTTGCCGGCAAGTGTAAGTCTAATTCGTGATATATATAAAAAAAAAATGAATGAATGGGGTCGTACCTTAGTAGTAGTATCGTTTTAAGTGGGTCACGTTCCATTTGTTCGGTAGCTGCTCACCATTCCCTACTTCGAGTTTGTATGAACCTTTATCGGTAATCTCGATAATTCGATATGGACCTTCCCAATTTGGTCCTAGCTTCCCTTCATTTGGGTTCTAGGTGTTCAGTGTCACCTTTCTTAACACGAAGTCCCCGATATTGAAGTGTCAGAGGTTGGCTCTCCAATTGTAATACCTTTCGATCTGCTGTTTCTGGGTGGCCATCCGGACGAGGGCGGCCTCGCGCCTCTCATCCAATAGTTCCAGGCTCGTGCTCATGGCCTCACCGTTCGACTCTTTAGTCGCATATCAGAACCTGAAACTTGGTTCTCCTACCTCGACCGCTATTAGTGCTTCGGCATCATAGACCAATGAAAACGGAGTGGCCCCGATACTAGACTTTGAGGTCGTACGGTATGCCCACAGGAGTTTGGGAAATATTTTCTTCCATTTTCCTTTGGCATCGGTCAACCTTTTTGTAAGATTTTGGAGTATGGTCTTGTTTGTAGACTCCACCTAACCGTTCCCACTAGGGTGATAGGGTGTTGACAAGATCCGTTTGATCTTATGGTCCTCAAAAAATTTGCTTACCTTGCTATCGATGAACTGTTACCCGCTGTCACATTCGATCTCGGCCGGCATCCTGAACTAACATATTTTGTGGTCCCAAAAAAAATCAATAACTTATTTTTCTCTGACTTTCTAAAATGCCTGAGCTTCAACCCATTTTTAGAAAAATCGTCAGTCATGAATCATATAAATTGTGCCTTACTGGGTGCCCATGGCAGGGGACCGACGATGTCCATTCCCTATTTCATGAATGGCCAACGTGACAAGACCGAATGTAGTAGCTCCCCGGGCTAATAGATCATTGGTGCGTGCCTCTGACAGTCGCCACATTTTCGCACGAACTCCTTTGCATTTTTCTCCATGTCGATCCAATAATAGCTGGCTCTGATTATCTTCTGAACTAACAATTCGAACCCCGAATGGTTCCCGCAGGTACCTTCATGAACTTCCCTCAGAACATAATTGGTGTCTCCTGGTCCCAAACATATGGCGAGTGGACCATTAAACATTCTTCTAAACAAGGTGTTATCTTCGGACAAGCTAAACCTGGCTGCCTTCGTGCGCAGAGCTCTCGATTCTTTAGGATCTGAGGGCAGCTTCCCGATCTTCAGGTAATCTATATACTTGTTTCTCCAGTCTCAATTTAAGCTTGTCGAGTTTATCTCGGCGTGGCATTCTTCCACTACCGATTTCATGAGTCGTGTGATCGTTCCCGAGCTGAATTCTTCATCATCAACCGATGACCGCAAGTTAGCTAGAGCATCGGATTCGCTATTTTGATCCCGGGGCACGTGTTGTAGGGTCCATTCCTTGAATCGATGTAGCATTACCTGTAGTTTATCCAAGTATCTTTGCATTCGTTCCTCTTTCACTTTGAATGTCCCATTGACTTGATTCATCACGAGGTGGAAATAGCATTTAGCTTCGATCTCTTTGACGCCCGAGCTTTTAGCCAATTTGAGACCTGCAATCATGGCGTCATACTCGGCCTCATTGTTAGTTAATTTTACTGTTCTAATAAATTGCCTGACTACGTTACTCGTGGGCGGCTTTCATACGATGCTGAGTCCGGACCCCTTTGCCTTCGAGGCACCGTCCGTAAAGAGGGTCCAGATCCCCGAGGAGGTCCCCGAGGTTAACAACAATTCCTTTTAAATTTCGAGTATTAAGGCCGACGTGAAGTCGGCCACGAAGTCTGCCAAAATTTAAGATTTGATAGCGGTTCGAGGTCGATATTCAATATCGTACCCAGTAATTTCCGCGACCCATTTGGCCAATTTTCCTAAGAGTTCGGGGTTTTGCATTATGTTCCTCAATGGGTAAGTATTCATGACACATATGGGATGACATTGAAAATAGGGCTTAACTTCCTGGAGGCGATTAGCAAAACGAGCCAGTTTCTCTAGGTGAGGATATCTCGTTTCGGCCTCGCCTAGAGTTCTGCTAACATAATATATAGGAAATTACGTAGTTTCTTCTTCCCGGACTAGGACTCCACTTACGGCTATCTCGGATACCGCTAAGTACAGGTACAACTACTCTTCTACCTTCGGAGTGTGAAGCAAAAGTGGACTCAAGAGGTACCGTTTGAGTTCTTCCAAAGCTTGCTGGCATTCCGAGGTCCACGAGAAGTTATTCTTCTTCTTCAATAATGAGAAGAACCGATGGCTCTTATCGGATGACTTTGAAATGAACCGAACCAGGGCGGCTATGCGCCCAGTTAGCCTTTGGAAGGCCTTGACATTATCCACCATGGTGATGTCTTCTATGGCCTTGATCTTGTCGGGATTGATCTCGATCCACCGGTTAGACACCATGAATCCTAGGAATTTCCCAAACCCGACTCCGAATGCACATTTCTCCAGGTTCAGCTTCATGTTGTATTCCTTCACTATGTTGAAGGTTTCCTGCAAATGTTCCAAATGGTCCTCTACTCGCAGGGACTTAACTAACATGTCGTTAATATAAACCTCCATTGATTTTCCTATTTGTTCTTCGAACATCCGATTTACTAGGCGTTAGTAAGTGGCATTAGCATTTTTTAGCCCGAATGGAATTACGTTATAACAATAGGTGTCGTATTTAGTGATGAAAGAAGTCTTTTCTTGGTCGCCTGGGTCCATCCAGATCTAGTTGTACCCGGAATAGGCTTCGAGAAAGCTGAGTATCTCGTGGCCGGCTGTCGCATCGATCATGCGATCAATTTATGATAAAGGAAAAGAGTTATTAGGCATGCCTTGTTCAAGTCTTTATAGTCTACACACATCCATAATTCATTTCCCTTTTTAGGTACTACCACTATGTTTACTAACCAATACGGGTACTTAACTTCCCGAATGGAACCTATTTTAAGGAGTTTGGATACCTCGTCTTTGATGGATGAATGCTTGACTTGGGACTGAGGCCTGCTCTTCTGTTTAACCGGGTGAAACTTCAGATCGAAGCTTAGCTTGTAGGTAGTTATTTCCGGTGGGCATCCCTGTCATGCCAAGATGGGACCAAGAAAAAAAAATCTATGTTAGCTATACGAAATTCAATGAGTTTTTTCCTGAGCCTGGTTGTTAGCTCCGTGACCAGGTATACTCTTCCGATCGGACAGGTACTCGATCAATCTGACTTGCTCCAGCTCCTCGACCGTTGACTTGGTGGCATCAGAATCGTCAGGGGCTATGAAAGACCTAGGGACTCTGTAATCGTCGCCCTTGCCTGTCTCTTGCCTTTCTAGTTCGATCGGGGTTGGTGTCGGTGATTGCTATTTGGTTTCTTCCTTGGTGACCGAACTCGTGTTCTTTGATGTCGAGAGTGCGGATATTGAGACCAATTCATAGACCGCAAACATTTCTTTTGCAGTCGGTTGCTCCCTATAAATCATTTTGATTCCTCATAATGTGGGGAATTTTAATGCATGATGTAGCGTCGAGGCTACTGCCCTCATGTTGTGAATCCATGGCCTCCCGAATAGATAATTGTACCTCATATCTCCTTCAATCACGTAGAACTTTGTTTCCTGAACAGTTCTGGTGGTGTTTACCGGCAGGGTTATCTGCCCTTTAGTGGTCTCGCATGCCATGTAAAATCCGTTTAAAACTCGAACTGCATGCACTATTTGGTCTTGTAGACCAAGCTATTCCACGACCCTCGATATGATGATATTGGCCGAGCTACCTGGATCAATTCACACGCTTAACTCGAGATTTATTTATGAGTGCAAATATTACCAGTGCATCATTGTGTGGCTGTACGATGCCTTCAGTGTCCTCATCGTTGGAAGATACGATTCCCTCCGGTACGTAATCTCGAGTCCGTTTTTCCCTTGAAATGGACATTTTAGTGCGCTTTAACATCGGCCCTCGGGGGAGGTCGACTCCTCCAATGATCATTTTAATGACGTGCTAAGGTTCCTCTTGCTCGATTTGCTTGTTAGAGTCCCTATTCTTGAAGTGATTTTTGGCTCGATCACTCATAAACTCTCGGAGGTGTCCGTTATTGAATAATCGGGCCACTTGTTCTCTCAGTGCTCAGTCTTCTTTGGTTTTGTGACATTGAGTGCCATGATATTTACACATTAGGTTGGGGTCCCTTTGGACAGGATCAGATTGCAACGATCGAGGCCACTTAGTATCTTTGATTCGTCTGATGGCTTATACAATGCCGGCAGCATCGACGGGGAAGTTGTACTCTGATAACCTTGGTGCTTCCTTGGACCCGATGGGTCTGTCAAACCCTTTTTTGCTCATGAATCCCCGATTATTATGACCTCAGTCGCTTCTTCTTTCACTCCTTGCAGGGTTGCGTCCGGACCCATTACTCCTTCGATCTTCATTGTATGGTTTATATCGATCTCTGTTCGATCTTGGTTCATGATTAACGACTCTTTTGGATCTGTCACTAATCCTGATGAGATAAACGGATCCGGAAGGGGCCTCAAGCTGATCCTCTTCGACCCTAATTTTTTATTGGTACCTGTTATGGACGTCAGGCCAATATGCTCTGGGGTTGACTCCTTGGGTGAATGCCTGAACGGCCCAATCGTCCGCCACCGAGGGACCCATCCATTCCATTTGAAACCTCGACACAAATTCCCTAAGCATTTCGCTATCTCTTTGCTTCACCTTGAAAAGGTCTAACTTACTGGTCTCAACCTTGATGGCCCCGGCGTGCGCTTTTACAAAGGCATCTGCAAGCATAGCAAACGAGTCAATTGAATTAGGGGGTAAGTTATGATACCATATCATAGCTCCTTTTGACAAGGTCTTTCCGAACTTTTCAGCAGAACGGATTCGATTTCATCATCTTCCAAGTCATTCCCCTTGATGGTGCTCGTGTAGGAGGTCACATGTTTGTTTGGAACGAGTCGTTCCATTATACTTCGGAATTTTGGGCATACAGAACTTCTTCGGGATCGGCTTCGGAGCTGCACTTGGAGGGAAAGTCTTTTGGACAAATTTATTGGAATCCAAGCCTTTTAGTATTGGTGTTGCTCCTGGGATTTGATCGACCCTTGAGTTATAGGTGTCCATTTTTTTATTGTAGGCTTCAATTTTCTTTTCTCCTGATTCCGCCTGATTCATCAGTTCCACGAGCATCTTTATTATCTCAGGGTTGGTCCTGGGTTCAGTCTCACTCGGCCTTTCTATGACTGGTTCATTTCTGCAAGTGTTTTCACGAGATGGTTCGAGCTCAACTCTGCTAGGGGCGCGACTCTGGTTCTGCAACTGGGCTATCGTTGCCTGTTGCGCCTGTAACATTTTGAAGATCACCTGCAAGTTGATCCTATTTCCTTCGCCGTCGTGTGTACTCCGGGCTATCGATCGGGCTCCCCCGCGAGTGCTGTTTTCGGGGTCGGTTGGCAAGTTTGCTTCGATAGCCACATGTGAGTTAGCGTCGATCTGGTCCGTGGCTGGAACTCCGTTAGGGTCAACAGGGAGCACCTCATTTCTGGCACCACATTATTGTTCTCTCCATGGTGGCCGGATTCAACATCAACGTTCAAATAGGCAGATTGAGAATTTGATATTTTTAATTTGACCTGAAATTAGAAGCTCAAAGAACAAGTGTAAAATAGAGTGTGTGTTATAAAAATTTGTATCAAATTGCCACTATTATCCTTAGCCCCACGGTGGGCACCAAACTGTGTACCCTCAAAAACGGATAACAATTAAATTTATATGTGACTTTAAAAACACACGGATTAATTCAATAAAAATAATAAATTGCATTAGATTAAACAGATAAAGGACATAATAAATTGTCAAACCAATTAAGGGGGATGATCCGGACTTAGTAACAACTTTAATGAAATGTCTGCCTTCGATTTCGGGCTCACGATAATGAAGAACTAATGAACAAAGTAAGAACTTTGAATAATAAAGAAAATAAGAGTATATTGCCTTGATATGCGTGTTACAATGATATCTAATGAATAGTTAGACTCCGCTTTATATAGTGGGAGAGTTTTACTCTAAGTACAATTCCAAAAGAGGTAAAAATCTTCCATTTTACTAATCACTGATTTTCAACCGATACGTGCCGAGATTCATGCCATAATATCCGGTTGGGCACGGATATCACGGCCCTTTGTTTGTCGTGCTCGATTATCTGGTAATGCTCTTTGGGGTTCGAACCGGACCTGGGGGACGTGGCCCCGATTCTTCCGAGGGCAGGTATATTGTCCGGACCCCGACTCGACAGGCTCATCGCGCCGACTCTGGTTCCTTACAGTCACATCTCTGCTCCGTTTATTTCATGGGGAACCAAGGCGTCCAAAAGGCTCGGCTTCACCCGTATACAATTCATATAGTTCCATACTGCTTTTTTAGTTTTTTGTTGTCCTTCAGATATTAAGAGCAAGAATAGTATACTTTTGCAAATTTTTTGCTTCGACAACTGATTTGCCTAGTTTGTACTACTATAAAGATATAAAAATTACGACCTACTTTATTAGGATTTAACTTTAAACTTCGCTAAAATAACTTACACGAAGATTCATATGGTTGTCATAGTTGCGTACGGTATGTTGTAAGTTAATAAATAAGTGATACGAGTTGTTTTGAGCTAGCAAATTAAAACAATTGCTCTGCGTAGTACAAGTCACCATATGATTATCTTTTAATTCTAGTAATCACACGTTAAAAGTTATGCATAATATGCAACTTATTATTTAGGCAAATATTTAACTTGGAAAATTATTGAGATATGTGTTGTATGAATTACTAAATAAAACAACAAATGGAGAGGAGGAAGCTTGTCAAAATACAGTTTAAGTATATTAGTGGATGGGAATATACTTAACGATACATATATGTATATATATATATATATATATATATATATATATATATGTGTGTTAGAACTGTTCTTTTACTTTCTCCACAATAATGGGATTGATTAACCATGACTCATGCTTCATGCGCTGTTATATATACATGCACTTGTGAACAATAATGGACTTTTTCTTGGTTAAAGCAGTATATTCATTAATATTTCTTGCAAACATTAAAAGTAAAGGGCAGCTTCGCCCCTGACTTCTGGAGCTATTTTTACTGCTACTTATTTTTTGTTGGGAAAGGGTATAAGCATTCCCTGAATTAAGATCCAATTTTTAGTTACATACTTTATTTTTGTGGACTCCTATTACTAACTCCGAATTATTTTAAAGTACAATAAATTCACTCTTTAAAATATTACAATTTATCGTATTCTCTTGACACATCAGATTTTATTACAAAAAGTATTTATTTCCTACTTTTTCTCTTTTCTCTTCTTTCACTACTTCGGACACCCCAACTAACCTGAATAACAAAGACTCACCCCACGTCGATGATCTATGCCGCAAATCCACCATGGTTGATGCCCCTTTTCTTTCTCCTTCTTTAGCCACAGACCAAACTATGAAAATTTTGCTGTAAGCTCATTATTATTTAAAGTTCACCAGAGAAATTGAAAGAAATATTTTAAGGGTTTATGAAGAAATCAAGATTCTAAAAAAGTTAGAGCTTTTCATTCTTCTTATCAATCTGACGTTAGCTTCATTTTTTTGATTTGGAGCTTTTCCGATCACTTGGCTAGTCGTGTTATCTCAGGAATTAACAAGAATTTCTTAAAAATAAAGGAAAAAAGAAATGTGAGCCACTTTCGTTTAGAAAGAGAGAAGTATAATCCATAGAAGTAGGGTTGACCAAGGTAAGAAGAAGGGTTCTTATGGATTAAAATTGCGGGGTTCTAATTTTTTCCGGCGGAGAGTTCGCTGAAACTTTCTTAGCTTGGCTTAATGTCACTTTTGAAATCTAGTGTTTTTTTTTTCTCTCTATATAATAACAAAATAACAAAAATCTGAAGAAAAATTTCGGTCTGATGGTGCATAACATATGGGTTTTGAATAGCAAAATTTTATTTTTTTCAGCAAAATTTTATCGAAGAAGTGTTGATTTAACCATAGATTTTGGCAATCGTGGTGGTGAAGGTGAGAAAATGAACGAAAAAGAAAAGAAAAGAAAACATGCAGCAAATAGATAGTATTTGATAAAAAAAATTAAATATCATTAAAAAAAGTTTTTAACTTTTATTTTTGCTTCCCACTCTCTTTGAGAAAGTAAAATACACTTTCTCTTGTCACATTAGCATTTCGAAGATAAAAATCCTACATTAAAAAGGATAATTGGTCCCCGTAAAAATAAAATTTAGAGTTAAAATTCCGATCATAGTTCGAGAGTCTTTTTCCCTTCCTTTTCCAATCCCAAGATATTCCTAACTGACAAATTTCATGCTAGCCCAGGTTAAAATAATGATTTTTTTTTAATCCCTTTTTTGGAGCTATTCTCCTGTGAGTAACTCGCTCTTGTTCAAGTTCCGAGTTACCAAGTAATATTTGAAAGTTAGTGGGCCCACTTTGTTACTGTAAACTAGGGAACAAGAAGATCTTCTAGGCTTAATGTATGGGATGCATCTTGCTTATTACCTAAGCCAATTTAGGATATCAGGAAAAACAAATTGTAAGTGTAGTACCTTATTAATTATGTTGGATTAGTTAGTAGCTTTCGATATCTTACTGAGTAATGATTATATTCCTAACTATATATGAGGGGAAATTTAAGTTCTAGTTAACGAATTTCATAAGTGCTAATAATGCGTTGATTGTTGGACATGACAAAACCTGTTGGATTTGCTGATCCTAAGATGCCTCATTATGTCTGTAAACGTCACAAAGCCCTTTATGATCTTAAACAGGCTCCTAGTGGCTGAGTTCTTTAATTGTTTGAACTTGGTTTCACTTCATCAAAGTCAGATACATCTTTGTTCATTATACATTCTGATTCTCATGCTTGTTTAACCAAAATATATATATATAATTCTCGATAAAATTATTAAATTTATATAATGAGGTCAAATCTAGTTAAGGATAATCACTCCAGATATGAGCACTTAGACGTCTATCGGATATATCTGAATTTATATGTGGTTGGCAGCAATAAATGTAGAATATTCTTGAAATATGAATTAAGTAAATACAGAGAATGATTTACCCAATAATGAAAGATTGGGTGAATATTTCGCCTGACAGTGATGAATGACAGATAGATCCAAGATTCACATGAACAGTCCTCGGATATGAAGGAAAAATGGGGAATAATAGGAACAAGAATCTTTACAAAAAGATAATCTTTGTATTTTTGCTAGAGAGAAAGCGTTCTTATCAGAAAAATGAATATTCCCTGCCCCTCTCATTGTCTTCTTCTTCTTTTTTTATATATATGGGGCCTTTTTTCTAGAAAAGTCTAATAGTACAAATGCAAAAAATATTCACTAGAATATTTCTTTTTAGTACCCTATCTTGACAAATTAGCCGTTACAAATCCTATCATCAACAGTCGATCTTGACCCCGACCCTTACTGACACCTTGATTGCGATAACCGTCGATATCTCGACCGCAGCTCCTGTCCGCACCTCGATCGTCGACCTCGTTGTATCTTGGATGAGCTCGACCGATAACTTTCTATAATGTCATATTACATCTGAAGACGGATTTTGGCCCATACAATGCTATCTTTTTGCTGGTCTACGTAGACGACCTACTGATTTACAGGAAGCTCACAGAAAATTATTTCTCTCTCACCTCATAGCACATTTGTCATCTGTGTTTGCACTCAAAGACTTAGGTTCTCTTCACTACTTCCTTGGTATGAGACCTCATTTAATTACTTCACAAGGTCTAGTTCTTTGTCAAGCTAAGTACATGCGCGACCTCCTTACCAAGGCTTCAACGGAAGGTGCTAAACCTATCTCCATGTTGGGAAGAAACAAGTAATACCAAATTGCACGACTAGGCAAATAATGGAAACAACCCACATCTAAATCTTCCCAGACTACTTGAACCAAGAGAAAATAATAAACTTGCACAAACGGTGATAGGGGCAGCAACTATACCACAAGCAAACGAAAAATAACAAGGCAAAAGTAATCAATGTACGAGACACCAAATTTACGTTGAAAACCTCTTCAATGTGAAGAGGTAAAAAATCACGGAACCTTAGCTCACATAAATTATGCTAATAATCAATCAACAAGAGTTACAAAAGTTACCTAAATTAGCCACATAGCAATTACCAATCCAAGAGCAACAATAAAAATAAGATTACACCAAAACAATTGAAGAAAGAAGAGAAAACATCCCAAAAATGAGCTACAATTAACGCCCCAAAATCGAGGTTACAGGCCTCCAAATCCATTCTCCACCATTGAACTTCAAGAACCAGATGTTGAGAAATCTCAGTTCAAATTTGAGCATGATCCAACGTTTAATGATTCGGAAAATGCTAATTGAAGCAGACTGCCTGAGCAGAAATATTTTGGAGCAAAAGAACACACTTTTCTCTCTCACAAGGCTTCAAAAACGGCTGTCCCCTTGTGTTTTCTCTCTTGTTATATTTCTAACCTAAACTAGTTCATATTTATATATCTTGATACTAGTGGGCTACAAGTCAAAGTGGGCTCGTTCCAAAAGGTATTTTATTTATCCACATAGGTAGGGATAAAGCCCAAAAAAACCCAACAATTCTCCCCCTCACGACTATGTGGAGGAGATTGTCATCCCGGCGATCATGCAACAGTCTTCACTCTTGTCTCTTGGCAGAGCTTTAGTCAACATATATGAACCATTATCATCGGTGTGAACCTTCTCAAGTTCAGCGACTTAGAATCCAACACATCTCTAATCCAATGATATCTCACATCAATATGTTTAGACCTACCATGGAATATAGAATTCTTGCCAAGATGAATAGCACTTTGACTGTCGCAATAAAGCACATACCTCTCTTTAGAAAACCCAAGTTCCCCCAAAAATCTCTTCATCTAGAGCAACTCCTTACAAGCGTCAACGACAGCAATAAGCTCAACTTCTCTATTAGATAGAGCACCACATTTTTGCAATCTAGATTGCCAAGACACAGCCCTCCCTGCAAAAGTAACCAAGTAGATTGAAGTAGACTTGCGAGTATCAACATCACTGCCAATATCTGAATCAGTGTAACCACAAAGAATAGGTTTCCCTGTCCCAAAATACAAACTCAGACTAGAAGTGCCACAAAGATATCTCATTATCTATTTCACCATATTCCAATGCTCTCTTCCTGGATTAGAAAGAAAATGGCTAACAATATCAACATCGTGAACAATATCTGGTCTTCTACAAATTATTGCATACATCAAACTGCCAACAGCTGAAGCATAAGGAAATTTGAAGTGCATAGCTAATGGTGTACGTATAACCTTAGCTTTATTTATGTTGAACTTATGAAGTACTTTTGGAATGTACTTCTCTTGTGATAACCACAACTTCTTGTCCTCTCTATCACGGACAATCTACATGCCAAGAATCTGTCTTGTTGGTCCTAAGCCTTTCATAGCAAAGGACTTGTTCAACTCTTGCTTCAACTTCTGAATCCTGCAAACATTATAACCAACAACAAGCATGTCATCAACATAAATTAATAAGATAATAAAGTCATCATCGAAGAATTTTTGCATAAAAATACCATGGTCTGAAGAAGTCTTCTTTAAGCCTTGTTGAGTCATAAAAGAACCAAACTTCATGTACCTCTGCCTTGAAGCTTGTTTCAAACCATACAAACTCTTTTTCAACTTGCAAACGAATTGTCTTTTCCCTTGACTTCAACACCTTCTGAGACACCGTGGAGAAAAACAGTTTTAACATCCATTTGCTCAATCTAAATCTAGACTTACAGCCAAGTCTGGAATAACCCAAATGGATGACATCTTCACAACTGAAGAAAATATTTCATTAAAATTAACTACCTTTTTTTTATTAAAGCCCTTGACAACTAATCTAGCCTTGTACCGTAGAACTGGGTTACCATCTTCATGTTTCACCCTGAAAACTCACCTGTTTTTCAAAGATTTTCTATCTTTAGGTAGCTTAACCAAATCAAAGGTATGCTTATCATGCAAGGATTTCATCTCATCCTTCATAGCATCAAACCGCTTTTCTTTTTCATCACTATCTATGGCCTCTTCAAAACTTTAAGGTTCTCCTCCGTCAGTCAAGAGTGCATACTCAATAGGAGGATAACGAGATGAAAGTACTTTCTCTCTAGTAGATCTTCTCAGGGAACTCTCTGGAGCATCAATAGTAGTTGGTTGCTGGTCAACCACATCATCTTGCACTGGAGCATCAACAACATCTTGTTGGTCATTCTAAAAATGATCACCTCGTTCTGAACATGATCACCATCTTCATTATCAACTTGATTATCATCAGTTTGAAGATTTTCTTCAGGTGAAATAGTCACAGGAACTAGATCAACATCAACTATCTCATTGCTCTAAGAATCAACCTTCTCAGCTTTGTCAAATCTTCAACTGTCTTCAACGAACACAACATCACGACTTCTAACAAGTTTCTTCTCAACAGGATCATAGACATGATAGCCAAGTTCATCTTGACCATAACCAATGAAGATACATTGCCTAGTTTTAACATCCAGCTTTGATCTCTCATCCTTAGGAACATGCACAAAGGCCTTACACCCGACTATGTCTGGGACATCAAGTGATCATTAAATATATTCTTACCAAACCAAACTATGTCTGGGACATCACCATCCAAAGCAATAGTAGGAGATAAATTGATAACATAAGCAGCAGTATTAAGTGCTTCAGCCCAAAATGAATCTGGCAACTTAGCATCTGAAAGCATACATTTAACCTTATCAACTAGAGTTATGTTCATCCTCTCTGCTAAACCATTTAATTGAGGAGTCTTTGGAATAGTTTTCTGATGCCGAATACTTTGCGATCTGCAATAATTATCAAAAGGACCAATATACTCACCACAGTTGTCTGAGCGGATGCATTTTAATTTCTTCCTTGTCTGCCTCTCAACCAAGGCCTGAAAAATCTTAAACACATCAAGTAATTGATCCTTGGACTTCAATGGAAATACCTAGAGTTTGCGAGAATGATCACAATAAAAGTCACAAAGTAAAGTGCACACCACGAGACCTTACTTTAAGAGGACTACATAAATCATGATGTACTAATTCCAGCAAATCAGCTTTCTCGAAAGCGGATGACTCTGAAAAAACTCTTTTCTGTTTCTCGACTAAGCAATGAACACATCTCTGTAACTTTGCTTGTTTCACTTTAGAAAGTAAATTCTTCTTAGCCAAACTATCAATCCCCTTCTCACTCATATGACTCAGACTTCCATGTCATAACTCTGATGAAGTATCATTCTCCACCAAATTAACTGAGTCAATAAAAATGGAGCCATGCATTTTGTACAAGCGAGATACCTTGATACCTCGAGCCACAACCATTGCACTCTTAGTAAACTTCCATTGTCTACCACCAAGGATTATTCCTCGCAAATGCGAGGTCACCCAGCCTAGGCCCTTACTCGTAAATGCGGATTAGTGTTCACAAAAGCAAGGTTCGCAAATGCGAGCCAAACCTCGCAATTATGAGATCTGCATCAGACACCAGATACATGCACTGTACCAGTAGTCCTCAAACTATTCAAACTCCTCTGTAACGCATCTGAAACTCGCCCGAGCCTATCGGGCTCCAAACCAAATATGCATAAAAGTGTAATAACATTATATGAACTTGCTCGCGCGATCAAAGTACCAAAATAATATCCCATGAATCGGACATCAAAACACATGAAATTCAAAAGGAAACTCAAGAGTAACTAGACACACAACCAAGCACATGATTCCTATCAACCAACTCGGAATTGCACCAAATTTTGCATACATGTTTCAAATAGCAAAACAGACTTATTTCAAGTCCCAAAACTAAAATCTGAACTCGATAACCATAAAGTCAACCTACGGTCACACCTAGGAAATTTTCAAACAGTCCAATTGCTAACATTCGGCAAAGCAAATCAAATCAACCACGGGACCTCCGAATTCAATCCCGGGCATACGCCTTAGTCGAAAATCACAATAGGGACCTACCGGAATTGTCAAAATACAGATCCGGGTGGTTTACCCAAAATGTCGACCGTAGTCAACTCAAGTTATTTTTAAAGCCAAAAATAACATTTTTCTCAAATTTTTACGTAAAAATTTGCGTAAATGACACGGACCACACACGTAAAATAAGAAGTATCAAATGAAGCTAATGAAGATCTCGAAAGACAAAAATAAAGGCTAGTGCTCAAAATGACCTATCAGGTCGTCACAGGCACAAGATGAGATTTCTGCAGATTTGTGGCACAAATGAATAGGTTACACGAGCGAGAGGGATTGCATATTCTTGCTAGAAAATCATTCATCTCTTTTGCCAAAGGTATAACGATAAAACCCTGTGACTACTGTTTATTTGGTAAACAACATAGAGTATCATTTCCGACATCATCTGGAAAAAAAATTAAATATATTTGATTTGGTATATTTTGATGTGTGTGGTCAAATAGAGATAAAATCGATGAACAATAACAAATATTTTGTTACTTTTATTGATCATTGAGAATAATTATTAAGACACAATCATTGAGAATGTTTGATGCAATTAACCTAATCATTTATAACAAATCTTAACATATTCTATCCATTATATAGATGAGCTAATTATCCACCACATATTGCCCCCATAAACAAGTAAGATATTGAGCAATTCATTTCTTTTTTCTTTTTAATTATTATTAGGCTACAATTAAGTTTACTTTTTTTGGTCTAGAAATCTTCGGCTTTTTTTTTGGTTTAACCATTTGAGATAGTAGATATTGGCACAAGTTCGAATTTGCGCCGCATACGACCTATTAAAAGTCAAGGGTTTCATACCAAAAATTTCTTTATTTCTATGTTTCGAGCATTAGCTCCACATTAAAGTTTTGAAGAAGAAAGAATAATGCAAAGGTAAATTATTTTGTAAGAAAATTTTCGAGAATGTTTTTAGAAGAATTAGCTACACCTATTGTATACGTTTAGTGTTGGTATAAGTTTTTTCTTGCTCATATCTCATGCTTCATAAAAGAAGTGAGATCAAATAAAAGGAATGGACATAAAGGAATTACATATTATTGCATGGTATGTTTAATCATATGATGTTTTATCTTTCAAACGATAACGAGTATAATTGTTCGCGTTTCGCTGCGTGTGAAAAACATCAATAAATTTTAGAAATTATATTTCTATAAAGTTAGTCGACAAAAATATTTCAGGTATATCATATCAAAAGTATTACTATATTAATGAAATTACAAATATAAATATCATTATTAGAATTAAAGTATTACATTGAACTGCATTTCTTATTATCAAATTTGCTTATAAAAGAAATTTTTAAAGAAAACTTTCACTTGTATATATGTGTCTTTTTGGGTTAAATACACAATTATATTAGTCTAATTATATCTTAACTAATTAATTTATTGGTTAATTTATTATTCTTCTTTCGTAAGATAAACAAATGTTTTGTTTTTCTGGAAAAAACTCTATTCAAATAACAGGAACATGAAACCAAAAGTAAATAAATAAAATACAAGAAAAGTAAAAAGAAGAAAATAAGTGGGGCAGTATAATTGCATAGTTTGTGATTGAATTGCAATTTTGTTATGTATATTTCCTAATGGTTTCTTGTACATATTGTGTCACGATTCAAAATCCACTATAGGTTGTGATGGCGCCTAACGCCGCCGTCAGGCAAGGCAACGTGATTGTTCATTTTAATTACTCATTTTATTACTTTTGAAATCGTAAATTTTAATAAGGAAGGAAATTTACACTTTTAAATCAACGAGAACGTACAAAATTTGTAGTTTATAAGAAAGACGAAAGGCGATAATAATACACAAAACCGTAAGCATCAACTAGTACATTCCAAAATCCGGTGTCACAAGTGCATGAGCCTTCACTATGGAGTACAATAATAATACAATATCTGTATAGAATGTAACCGCTACACACCACTATCTCTCGAGCCATCAGCATTCGAAACATCGATTCGATTCTGAAATCGCTACACACTGTTATCTCAGATAACTGCTTCTCAGACACTATTTCACCATACCCTGCCCCGAGGGCAAATCAAGAAGACCATAGCACCGGCGAACCTTAATGCATTCAAACAAGAGCGACGACACCACATCACGAATGAAAATTCCACCACGCTCGAAAATATCAAGTCTCATTACTCCATCAACCAAGGCCTGAACATCCATAGACCGATTGTCTTTCCCCCGCTGGAATTAAATGTCGAATCCCTAAACCACGCATCGAGAGATCCTCCTTTCGAGTCATTCACTGGCTCGACACATAGATAAGCACCCTACCATTACACCAACACTGTGCGATGATAATAGTCTGCCGGAACACGCAGGGAAAAACATCCTGCACTATGTCTACAGTACCAATATAACTCCTCGATGTCCAATTGATAACAAGCGCTTTGCGTCGCGTAAGATTGAGTAGGAAGGAAATAAAGGCATAAGCTCCAATGGAATCTAACCACACGAAGAGGAGTCAAGAAGGGAAGTGCTCCTAATAGCCCTGTAGCCTCTCAAAGATAAGTACAGACGTCTCCGTACCGATCTGTAAGACTCTACTAGACTTGCTCATGACTCGTGAGACCCAAGTGAACCTAGAGATCTGATACCAAGCTGTCACGACCCAAAATCCACTATAGGTTGTAATGGTGCCTAATGCCGCCTTCAGGCCAGCCAATGGTGATTGTTTATTTATATTACTCATTTTATTACTTTCGAAATCATAAATTTTAATAAGAAATAAAATTTACACTTTTCAATCCACGGGAACGTACAAAATTTGTAGTTTATAAGAAAGACGAAAGGCGATGATAATACACAGAATTGTAAGCATCAACTAGTACATCCCAAAACCTGGTGTAACAAGTGTATGAGCCATCACTATGGAGTACAATAATAATACAACATTTGTCTAGAATGTAAATAGGACAGGATAAAATAAATATTGCGATGGTGACTCCGAAGATTGCGATGTGTAGCCTGGAATGCAGCTCACAAATAGTCTCATCAACAGTTGCGCCTACACGCCAAGATAATCACCAAATAAACATGTCATATCCTGCACATTTAGTGCAGAAGTGCAGTATGAGTACGTGAATCAACGCGTCCCCAGTAAGTATCTAGCCTAACCCCAAAGAAGTAGTGTCGAGGGTTCGACAGCGACAATTACTAGTCCCAACACCTTATACAAACTTATCCAAAGGCTCGAAACGCCACAACTAACATCAAAATCTTGAATCGACGATCGAAATTTTCCTTTCAACTTTCAAACTTCCAAACTTCGACGAATGCGTCTGAATCATATCAAAACATTCTAGAATGACGCCAAACATTGCGTACAAGTCATAAATCACGATACGAACCTATTCCAAGACTTGGAACCCCAATCGGACATCGATAACACCTAAGCCCACTTCAAACCAAACTTAGGAAATTCTTAAACCTTCAAAATGCAAACCTTCCATAATAAGCGCCGAAATGCTCCCGGACCACTTGATACTCGACCCGAACATACACCAAAGTCCGAAATTATCATACAAACCTATTGGAACCTTCAAATCTTGATTCCGAGGTCGTTTACTCAAAAGTCAAACCTTAGTTAATTCTTCCAACTTAAAGCTTCCGAAATTAGAATATTTTTTCAAACCAACTCCGAACTCCCCGAAGTTCAATTCCGACCACCCATACAAGTCATAAAACATGATGTGAAGCTACTCAAGGCCTCAAACCGCCGAACGACGTGCTAGAGCTCAAAACTACCTCTCGGGTCGTTACATTCTCCCCCACTTAAACATACGTTCGTCCTCGAACGTGCTAAGAACTGCTCCGGAGTTGCCCCGAAATCACTGTTCAACACCTTGTGCACCTACCCATGCCACCACAACCCAGTTGAGTATATTAGCTTGAGCCAGACTGAAGATTCTCCCTTTTTTGTCAATAAGCCTTAGAACCAAGTTCCAACCTCTGAATCCTCTACCAGACCTGATCGTAACATACAAACACTGTTCCAATCTCCACACGCTGAACCCACACATGATCTTGCACCCATGCTGAGATCACACAATGCACCGCATCACTCATTTTCCCAAGGCAACCTCTCCCAAGCACAACAGCTGCAAATTTACTGACCCGACGCCCGTAGTATACCTCATAACACATATAAACCTGGTTTTAAATCCTCAGAATACTGCCACGACGGAAGAGATGTGTAGAAATCTCATAAACACCTGCCGAATCAACAATCATAGAGTCTCTCCTCCTGACAGGAACCATTACCTCATTCTGAACTGAATAACAATTTTTTTGCTCTTTAATATACCTTATATAAATCTGATTGACTGATTTCAGGTCCAATAATCTCGTCTCACCCAGTACAAGCTGCTCAGGCAATAAGCCACCTCAAACACTGACCAAGATCTCATATGATGCCATCAATGCGCCAACGTGCTACAACTCGAATATGATACCTAAGGAAAAAAACGAGCTCTGGAAAAGAACTACCCAGCCCACGTAACGAATAAAACAACCGAAAAGATGCTATGAACCTTTCTCAGAGAATGAGAAACAAAATGCACAAGAATATATAAAAGGAACTGTACTCAACGTCTCGCTGTTGCGGCATGCAACCCGATCCACACATATACCGTTGTGGCGTGCAACTCGATCCAAACAACATAATACTATTGCGGCGTGCAACCCGATCCAATTATCATAACCGTGGCGGCGTGCCACCCGATCCACACATAACGGTAAATAAGAAAATACCCATCAAGCCAAAATGCTTATACCCCCGAAATGCTGGACTATCGATAACAAGCATGCCAAGTGCATAAATACAAATCCTTGGTAGATGGATGTCGCCATACGCTATGAAACCCAAGCACAACTAAGGTGCGATGATTGACCTGTATCTCGAGAGCCATCCTGCTCATATGACACCACAAGCTACACGGGACCTCAACACATGTGCGAATAATCAAGCCATCTCACAACCCACTTGGAACAATAGAGATTACACGGAATAGATAACGACGGGAATAACATCCAATACCCAACGACTCCTCCATAAGAAATTATATGATGAATGAACACATCTGACCTGACGTAGAGCACACATTCACATTGGACCCACATACGGACCTCAAAATGATTCTGATCATACCATACTGGGCCAATAACCTTCCAAGGATCCACAATGACCCTATTCATGACAAACACGACCAGCCGTCCACCCCGAACCAAATTCCCACCGTTCACAACAAAAGGGAATAGAGCGCGTTCCAGGCATAAACCCTCACATTAACGATAGCACCAAAAATCTCCATACTTGGTTTCAATCTTTAACAATCAAGTGACTAACATGTCACACTTATACAAATATCCCCGTGCGGTACGCTCCCACGACCTTCCGCCCAGGTAGCAAAGTCTGCACATCCATACCACCAACCGTACTAATTCTGTAAAGCAAATCAAAAATCCGCAAATCAATACATAAAGCCTCTTACACATAACGCCGTTCTCAGGTGACACTAAAGAAAATTCCATCTTACTTTGAACATCTGAATTCTCCCCTGCTCATCCAAGCTAGCGACATTCTTGTCAACATCGAACCGCAACATTGATCCTCAACTTCCAATTCCTATGCCACTCACCTATCATGCCGCTACGCGAGAGTACAAGAATTCATCATAACCCCTGAACTACTAGTAAAATAAACACTTCATTGGCTGGAAGCTTTCACTTAGCTCATTTCAGAAGAACCAATGCAGCACGCAACTGAATTCCCAAATCGCAGAAAACACAAACCTCAAATCGTGATCTAAATCGCCATGACTCTTTCGGAATTCATTTACACCACAAGGCCATTTGACTCAAAGACCTACCAAATCAAACAAGTTATGGTCATTGTTGAGCATGCACGTACAACCACAAACCACATGTGTAACTTCACACGCTGAAGGAACTAATCATTGCCACAATCATGCTGATTCAGCCATTACTAACCGACCCGAGTTCTTCCTATTTGCTCTCGACCTGCATTAGAAATAGTAGTAGCTCCATTCAAAAACATAACGAACTAAATCTGCACTTATCCCGAGTGACCCGCATCACGAGACCACATCGTCTCAATACTCATGAACCATCTCATACCTTTCTTATGCGCACAATAGCATCTCCAACTGGTACACCCATTCTGCAAGACCTTTCGTGAATCCGAAGCTATTTCTTCCTTTCCTCCAATACTGCACTGCATACCCGATGACAACATAGAACATTCCAAGTCCCGTTCGTAATCCACTGCAAAAACTCGATCCTTAACCACACAACGGACCCAAAATCCTTAGGCACTGCACTTTAATTCTTGAACCCACTAGGACCGTTGTTGAGAGTCACCCACTCTTAACTGGTCCTGAATCTAATCAAAATGCAACGTGCTGCTAGCACATGAACACCCTCTCAAAGAAGCAACCGGTTGAATTCGTTTCCTTGTATATCACATCCACAAGAAGCATAAACTCTGAGTCTTCCCAAAAACCTGAACATGAATCGATAAGGCCAAATATAGTACACATTCAGCATGTTCTTTACCGAAATTCCCCCTGATGTTTCCCTTTTCTTAGTCGTAAATAATTCACCAATGCACCGACAACTAGAAATCGCACAAGCAGACAACCACGCGATCCAATCATAGGCGGTGGGCTCCCCCACTTAGCTTTAAGCTAACATCAGATAATGTAGAGCCCACAATGATTCTCCTTCTCAATTACAATGAACTCGCACCGTTAAGCCACCAAATTTCTCGAAATCATTTGTTAAGCTTTTCATAAAACATTCTGAATTATCAGCAACAATCACACACTTGATCTCTTGTTAGGTAGTAAGTAGAACTCTTAGTAGAAACTTCATCAACATCATGCAGCCACTAGCCTGCTAATAGGAGATAACCCATCAAGGGAATTCCATGCTGACATCTTCCAATGACGTTGTACTGGGTACAACTACCGCTTCAGTAAACCTCTTCAGCCCATACACATCCATCAGCCGTACAAGTCTGTTCATTCCCCTTGACATCAACTGAACATCCGATAATACGTTTCAAACTCAAAGTCACATTACATCTAACATTGGTAATCAAGTTTTCACACCCCTCTTCATTTCAAGCAAACTCCTCTTTGCCATACTCAACCTTCCTCAGCGCAGTAGCCTCCATCTTAAATAAAAATCCGTGGACCTAGTCACTTCCTACCACGATTCCCCAAATCGCTCTAAACTTTTCTCAAGGCACGTGGCTATCCTACCACAGAATCCATATCCTAATCTGCCACTCTTACATCGGTCAACCCATCTCCTTTAAGCAACTTCTTGACCTCTGCTTTTCATACTTGACCTGCTAGTAATTGAACCACCGCGAGAAACATCCCTCCATGTCCTTCGTCATACTTCTCTGCCCAACTGTTGCCTCAAATCAAATCCATACCTGTAGCACCTGAACTAATAAATTGCTTCCAACTCCAGGCCTCCTTGAAGGTCATCTCTCTCGAGCCATCAACATTCGAAACACAGATTCAATTCTTAAACCGCTCCACACTGCTATCTCTGACAACCCCTTCTTAGACACAATTTCACCAAACCCTACCCCGAGGACAAATCAAGAAGACCATAGCACCGACGAACCTTAATGCGTTCAAACAAAAGCGATGACACTACATCACAAATAAAATTTCCACCACGCTCGAAAATATCAAGTCTTGTAACTCCTTCAACCAAGGCCTGAGCATCCATAGACCGATTGTCTCCCCCCCCCCCCCTGGAATTAAATGCCGAACCCCTAACCACGTACTAAGAGATCCTCATTTCGAGTCATTTACTAGCTCGACACATAGACAAGCACCCTACCATTACACCAACACTGTGCGATAACAACGTATGAACATCATAGATGTCTGTGCATATCCTCAAAGCATAGGAAATACGGATACTGAGCTGAAACGACATAACATCCTTCTGTAAGGAGACGATAATAGCCTGCCCGATGCAGTAAAAACATCCTGCACTACATCTGCTATACCACTATAACTCCTCGACGCCCAATTGATAAAAAGCGCTTCACGCCGCGTAAGATTGAGTAGGAAATAAATAAAGGCATAAGCTCCAATAAAATCTAACGGCATGAAGAGGAGTCAAGAAGGAAAGTGCTCCTAACTGTCCTATAGCCTCTTGAAGATAAGTACAAACATCCCCGTTCCAATCCGCAAGACTCTACTAGACTTGCTCATGACTCGTGAGACCCAAGTGAACCTAGAGCTCTGATACCAATCTGTCACGATCCAAAATCCACTATAGGTTGTGATGGCGCCTAACGCCGCCGTCAGGCATGCCAACTGGGATTGTTCATTTATATTACTCATTTTATTACTTTTGAAATCATAAATTTTAATAAAGAATGAATTTTACAATTTTAAATCCAGGGAAATGTATAAAATTTGTAGTTTATAAGAAAGATGAAAGGCGATGATAATACACAGAACCGTAAGCATCAACTAGTACATCCCAAAACCCGATGTCACAACTGCATGAGCCTTCACTATGGAGTGCAATAATAATACAACATCTGTCTAAAATGTAAATGAGAAATGATAAATTAAATAGTACGATGGTGACCCCGTAGACTGCAATGCGTAGCCTGGAATGCAGCTCACAAAAAGTCTCATCAACAGTTGCGCCTACGCGCCAAGATAATCACCAAATGAACATGACATATCCTGCACATTTAGTGCAGAAGTGCCGTATGAGTACGTAAATCAACGAATGCCCAGTAAGTATCTAGCCTAATCCCGGAAAAGTAGTGACGAGGGATCGACATCGACACTTACTAGAGGTCCAATAAAGTAATATAATAAATCATGAGCAGCTATGAAGCACACATCAATAATGGGGTAAATCTGTAAGTTACAAAATCTTCCTAATATTTCTTTTTGAAGTATGAATTTCTCAATCTTATATTCTATCTTAATAGCTCAGAAAATGTCAAGTGCCAAATATCAAATAAATAAGGAACACCATATAAAATACCAGACATCAATGGAAAGATAATCTCGTGAATGTTCGAACTGCCAGCGATGTACCGAGGTGGTTCGGTCCGATCCAGAATAATGTGTACACTGCCGAGGATCGAGCGGCACGAACCGTAGATGCATCTAGTATACTGCCGAGGCGTTCGGCCCGCTCCACAAGAAAGGAAGGAAGTTACCAAATTACGAGACACGTGCTTACAATACAGTACATGAGCACAAGGTGAATATAATCTTTACCGTTTCTCAAATAATTAGCCAATAATTCAAGGTGATAAGGCTCGGCCTAGTATACATATATTTATTTCTAAATCAATTTCAATTATAAGTTCAATTAATTAAGCCAGCAGAATGAATTCAAATAATTCAAATATTACATGTTAAGGTTCTAAGTCTACCGGGCAATAAATATGCTTTAGCCACGTACGGACTCTCGTCACCTCGTGCGTACATAACACCCACAACTAGTATCACATAACAATTACAACACCTAGGGGGTAGTTTCCCCCTCACAAAGTTAGACAGGAGACTTACCTCGCTTCGAAGTTCCATAACCGGCTCCAACGCCTCTCTAACTGTTCATTTCAAGCCAAACGATCCGAAACTAGTCAAATAATGTGCAATTCAATTAAAATATATTTCAATGCTAATAATTAATCAATTTATAACAATTTCCAACTCCGTTCTAAAATTCAATAAGGTCAACCCTCAAGCCACGTGCCCGGATTCTGAAAATTTTCGAAGACAAATTTTACCCATAACACCATGAACTCAGATATATAATTTATTCCAAATTTCATGTCCAATTTCGTGGTCAACATTCAAAAATACCAATTTCAAGGTATTCTACCAAAATCCTAAAATTTATACTAATTTCCATTTTTAAATTCACACATAATCCATGTATTTTACTAACATTATGTGGAGATTACTTACCTTGCAATGGTTGATGAAAACCTCCACTTGAAGCTCTCCAAAAATTGCCCAAGCCAAGAGAGAATCAAAGAAAATGGGCTAAATTCCGCATAAAAATCAAATTCTGCCCAGCGCTTCCTCGCACCTGCGGAATAGTAGCCGCTTCTGCGGCTCTGCACTTGTGGAAATATCCATCGCAGGTGCGGTTCTCTCCGAGCCAAGAAAATTCGCTTCTGCAGACCAGATGCCGCTCCTGCGCGGCCGCACGTGCGGAGACCTTCCGCTTCTGCCACCCCAGCTGCCCAGCTCACTTTCCGTTTCTGCGGAGCATTCCTCGCATCTGCAGCCATCCCAGCTAAGTCCAAATGTCATTTCTGCGACCACAACGCCGCACCTGCGAGCTCGCACCTGCTGCCCTTTCCATGCAGGTGCGATTGCACCAGATCCCAGCTGCCTCAGCACTTGTCCCAAGTCCAAACTCGATTCGTTTTCAATCTGATCCAATCGCACCGACAAGTCCCAACACCTTATACAAACTTATCCAAAGGCTCGAAACGCCACAAATAACATCAAAATCATGAATCGACGATCAAAATCTTTCTTTCAACTTTGAAACTTTCAAACTTCGACAAATGCGTCTGAATCATATCAAAATATTCCGGAATGACGCCAAACATTGCGTATAAGTCATAAATCACGATATGAACTTATTCCAAGGCTCGGAACCCCAATCGGACATCGATAACACCAAAGCCCACTTCAAACCAAACTTAGAAAATTCTTAAACCTTCAAAATGTCAACCTTCCATAATAAGCGTTGAAATGCTCCCGGGCCACCCAATACTCGACATGAACATAGGACCAAGTCTGAAATCATCATACGAACCTACTGGAACCTTCAAATCCTGATCCCGAGGTCATGTACTCAGAAGTCAAACTTTAGCTAATTCTTCCAACTTAAAACTTCCGAAATTAGAATTTTTTTCCAAATAAACTCCAAACTCCCCGAAGTTCTATTCCGACCATCGATACAAGTCATAAAACATGAAGTGAAGCTACTCAAGGCCTCAACCGCTGAACGACGCGCTAAAGCTCAAAACGACCGATCGGATTATCACATGTTGCTTTTCTTTCTTCTTCCAGTTGCCATTTTCTAGTCTCCCTCTCAATTTTCATCCTCTATACTCTATTGATTTTTCCTTCTCTCCTTTTTCTCCCTCTCCGTACATCTATTTTTTCTATATTTGTTTTCTTCTTTCTTTGATTTTCTCCATCTTTCCCACTGTTACTTTTTTCTATTTAACTCATTCCATTTAATTGTGGCAATTGTTTTGGGAACACTTTAAATAGGGGAAATAGATTTACCTCTTTTAACTTGGATAATTTTTATTAATAAACACGTTATACATGAGAATAGAAAATTCGGACTATAACTTTTTGGGCATAATGAGATAGATAAAATACAATAAACTGATAAAAAGATAAATAAATATTGTATCTTATTTAAGCGAATGTTCAACAAATCACCTTATAAACGTACATTTTAAGGTGCTTGTTATCAACATCTTTAACTTAATGACGTTAAATTAATTACAATTCGAATTTTAAATCTAGCAATGTTAACACAAAAATTAAAATATTCAAATAAATATAAAAGTACATATAATGATTATTATTGCATACTGAAAGTAGAATAAGCAAATCTCACGACCCCAATTTCCCTCCGTAAGATGTCGTGTGGCACCTAGTCTTTAAGACTAGGTAAGCCTAGCACTTACTGAATTAATGGAAAAATTCAACCAACAACTATTAAATATGAAACAGAAATTTCTAAAAAAAGACAACAATCCCAAAACCGGTAGTACAAGTCATAAGCTCTAGTTAGTTCACTAGAAACTCTCTACATACAATCGTGATTGAAATAAATTGTACATAAATAACTTCCGAAGGTGACTCTGAGGCCTGCGAACGCGATGACAGGTATACCTTGAAGTCTCCACAGCAATATCTGATCTGCTATCTAACAATCAATGGACTCCGAAGTACCTGTATCTGCACAAAAATATACAAAAGTGTAGTATGAGTGCACCACGGTCGGTACCCATTAAGTATCAAGACTAAACTCGGTGAAGTCGTGACGAGGTACAAGTCAAGACACTCACTAGACAAAATAACCTGTGCAGTATAAAAGTATAAAGCAAATAATGAAAAGCATAAATCAAAAAATGACAACAAAATCAACATGTGATATAAACAACAAAGCAATAAGAATGTCGTGAAGTAGCATTGAAACCAAATAAGGAACGCAATGGACAATCACTTAACCAAGCAGTTCTAACACAAGTTTCAGAACAAAAATCACTCTGTGATACTTCATCTCATAGTTACAAGTCATGGGTCTCAACAACCATCATATACTCACGGCACCTCGTACCCATATCTCGCATCACAACCTCACGGACAACTCACATGCCAAAATCTCAATATGCCAGCATGATCACAGGCACACATTCACAATCCGCCGACATGATTACAGGCTCACAATCACAATCTGCCGCGCATGATCTCAGGCTCAAATTCACAATCTGCTCGTCATAGTCACAAGCTCACAATCACAATCTGTCCGGCATGGTCACAAGCTCACAATCACAATCTGCCTAGCATAGTCACATGCTCAATATCAACATGAAAACAGATAATACAAGAACATATGGGCATGATCAATAAATGTCAAGTTTCATACTCCTGAGCTAGTATAAGTTGCATGCTACGATGTATGCTTGTGTGAGTCTACTACTGCAGCCCATGTCAACAATTAATATCAAATACATCGAATAGCTCACTGAAACAACAAAGTAAGTCAATCAAGGTGTATGACAAACGCAAGGAAAGGTACGCCACCACACAAAAATTACCAACACAATGTCTTCAAATCATCACACATCATCCCTGACATTACCACCCTTATCTCTCTAATAGCCACCCTTATCACTCCGCGCTGACATTATCATTAGGCACCCTTATCTCGCCATTCGTATCACTTCGTATAATAGCAATCCTTATCGCTCCGTCCGGACAATAACACAATAGCCACCAGCATCACCTCGTACATTCGACAACAGTGAGATGCCACCTTTATGCCCCGCATAACAACAATGGTGAAATGTCACCCTTATACTCCGCATAACAACGGTAAAATGTCAACCTTATACTCCGCATAACAACAACCAAATCACACAACAATTCACATGTGCTATCATCACAATAACAAAACATATCAACTCGTATCCCAAGTACCCGTAGGCCACAACCTTTCCAAAGATTCAACAATATCAATATTTTAACAACAAATATCCCACAGCTCAACCCAACATATATAGAATCTCAATAACAACAAAATGAACGGAAAAATAACTCAACAAGGAACAACACCCCCTTTAAGCACAACTTCAATTAGAATAGATTAATGACTCTTCATAACTTCAATTCCAATTAATTGTTTAAAGATAACCCCGATAGTGAAAGTACTTCCTCTGAAATGGCGTACTTCGGACTCTATTATATGAATTAGGCTAACAATGAAGGAGATGACACAAATTGGTACTACGTCTAAATGCATGAGAACAACCCGGCATCATAAGGATATCATATAACGACAATTCCAACTAAGAGTAGCTCCACAATAAAAGAAATCACATAATGGCAAAAGTGATAAAAACTCCAAATAAAGCATACAAGAGCAAACTCGACAAGTAAGGAATGAAACATGTAACGACAACTTCAAATAAAGCACGTGATAGTAGACATGACGAATAAAAGATATAACACGTGCTAACAGTTTCAAAAAAGTACATATAACATGCCTAAGAGTCTAAACCGGCCAATTTCCACATATAAGCCCAAGTACGTATTCGTCACCTCGCCTAGACGGATTTCGCATGACACAAATAGCACAAACAATTCAAATCCTAAGGGTAGTTCCCCCATACAAAGTTAAGCAAGATACTTACCTCAAAGAAGCTAGGTTAATACTCTAAAATGACCTTCTCGTGTGAAACAACCTCCGGACAGCTCAAATCTAGCCAAAATAACTTAATATTATAAATAAAAACTATAGGAAACAATTATGGATAATAAAGTTTCGATCTTTAATAAAAACTAAAAAGTCAACCTAAAAAGTCAATTTCAGGTCCGCACATCGGAATCCGATAAAATTCATAAAATCCGAACACTCATTCCGATATTAGTTCAACCATACCAAATTTATCCAATTCCGACATCAATTTGTCCTTCAGATCATTATTTTATATTTTTTAAAGTTTTTACAAAATTCTCATATTTCCCCAACTCAAACCACTAATTTAATGATAAAAACAAAGATGGAATCATGGAATAAAATCAAATCCGAGTAAAGAACACTTACCCCAATCCAACACGTGAAGAACCACTAAAAGATCGCTCAAATCCGAGGTCTACAACTCAAGATATGATTAAAAAGGCCAAACACTCGAAATATAGTTCTTATATTCTGCCCAGGCATTTGCATATCGCGATCGCGGAAATACACATGCGATCGCGATGAGGAAACAATAACTACTCAAAATATGCACTACGCGATCGCGAGAAAAACAGTGCGATCGCGAAGGCCGGCGAACCAAAAAAGCGCGAACGCGTAAGCCAACGAGCCTGCCTCCTTCCACAGCACTACGCGATCGCGATGGCGATCGCGATCGCAATCTCCATTATGCGAACGCGACTTACAAACAACTCAAGCATCGCGATCGCTAAAACAGCTATGCGAACACGAAGAAGAACCATGCCCATCTCCCACAGCACATCGCGATCGCGACAGCATACACGCGATCGCATAGAGTACCTGAAGCATAAAAAAATCAGCAACTCTAAAACATGACGAAATGGCCCGAATCCCATCCGAAACACACCGGGGCCCTCCCGACCCCGTCCGAACATACCAAAAAGTTCTATAATATAAATCAGACCTGCTCAAGGCCTCGAATCGCACCAAAAAACATCAAAACCACGGATCACGCCATAAATCGAACTTAATGAACTTATGAACTTTCAACTTTTACAACTCGCGCCGAATCATATCAAATCAACCCAGAATGACATCAAATTTTGCATGCAAGTTCCAGATGACACAACGGAGCTATACCAACCCCTAAAATCGAAATCCGAACCTGATATCAACAAAGTCAACTCCCAGTCAAAAACCTCTTAACCTTCTTAGCCTTCAACTCTTTTCACTTAACCTTCTAAAACAAGAATCATCCTTCCAAATCAACCCCGAATCATCCGAAATCCGAATTCGACCGCACATGCAAGTCATAATACATAATATGAAGTTGCTCGAGACCTAAGCCACCGAACGGGACGTTAATTCTCAAAACGATTTGTCGGGTCGTTACATCCTCCTACTCTTAAACAAATATTCGTCCTCGAACGTGCCAATAACCGTTACGAAGTCATCAAATCACTGAATGAACTTACCGTACATATACTTGCAGGTGATCCCATGTCACCCCAATCCACATAGGTCCGACAACACCATCTCAACTGAAAATTTCTCCTCGAACCGACATTAATAAGCCATAGAACTAAATTTTTCGCTATCCAATCATTTCCCAAAGATCCGGTTCCCATATCAACCCACGGTATCAGCCTCAACCGGCTGCAACAACTTATTCCTACGCCACCAAGGTACAACCACACGACATAACACATCACACATAATCCCATAACAGCCTCTCTAACCACCGTAGTACCCATAATCAAATGTAGCATCGACTAATAACCCCATCTCAGCTAAAACCTCGTCCTAAAGCTTCACAATGCTGACAACGATGCAAGAAACATGAGAAACTCATAACCATTCACCTGAATCAACCAGTCACTTCTAACGCCACCTAGGCACACACCTCGTAGGCTAAAACCTAATAAGCACAACGTGAATATGACTAAATATGCAAAGAGAGACACATGAGAGAACTATCAAACAAGCACGATAGGCACAACTCCCTATCAGTACCATCTACGAATCAATTCCACAAGGGAGAATCAAAATATATGAACTAATCACGAGGACCTCATCCTAATATAACTCCACTGCGGCATGCAGCCCAGTCCAAAACATAACAAACTGCATAAAAGCGCAAGGATCGCATCCTCAACTCTAGATCACAAGTAGAATACACCTTACACCAACCAATAACTTCCACTAACTAAATTTCACAAAACAATATCACGACATGTAACGCACTCCCCATACCGGTAAAGCATATATATCGCAAATTGTAACCAAACCATCAAAAAATTACATCAAAACCTACCGTGATGAGTAACAGAAAGTCACTTCTAGTCTCTAGCTCTCAATAATGAGCAAAACAAAACGTTAGACACGGGCTTCCACTATAAAATCTCCCAACTAGGGTAAATACATAAGAAGAGTACAAAATCACGAAACTCACCCATATGTGAAGCAAGATAGGAGGAGTCACCCCAATGAGTAGAGTCGAATCAAAATAAGAATGATGCTCTTCTATAACAAATCGAAAACATACCTGTAACGACACCATATGGTGCAGCGGCCTCAGCCATACCACGAAAAGCATATCAATGGGCCGGGCCTGCCCCTCTAGGGCACCCTCTACCCACTTGTCCTCTACCCCGAACTGGTTGTGCAAGTGGAGTAGCAACTGGAATGTAGCTCGTAGCCTAAGTGCTATGATAAAATCCACCCCTCCAGAGTCTGGGGCAATCTCTCATGATGTGCCTGGTATCACCACATTCATAACAACCCCTCTACGAGTGTGGCTGATCGTATTGAGTCTGTGCCGGATAACTAGAATAATCACTGTAGGAACCCTGTACCGGTGGTGCACTAAAAGATGATTGCCCCACATGAGTACCCTGACTAACTAAAGCACCACGAGTAGTCTGAAGTACGGACTGGACTGGCCAACTACCCGAGCCTCCGCCATGATGAATCATAGCTGAAGAGTAGAATCCATTGAACCCTCCAGATTCTCAAGACTTCTTGGTCTCCTTATCCTCCCTCTCCTCACCCCGAATACGCTCTAACATCCTGGCAATCTCCACTACCTGCTGAAATGAAGTATCAATCTGCAACTCCAGAGCCATGCAAAATCAAAGATCATAACTGAGCCCCTCAATAAATCTGCGGACTCACTCTCTGACTGTAGGAACCAAAGTAGGTCCATGACAGGATAACTCACTGAACCTGATGGCATACTCTGACACCGTCATGGTGCCCTAGCGCAGCTGCTCAAACTCTGCGCGCCGTGCATCCCGAAGGGTCTGGGGAATAAACTCTCTCAAGAACATCTCTAAAACCTGAGCCATAGTGGGTAGTACTGCATCGGCTGGTCTACCCTCCTCATAAACCTAACACCACTAATACGCTGCTCCTGACAGCTAAAATGTAGTAAAAGCAACTCCACTCACCTCCACAATATCCATGGTGCGGAGAATACGGTGACACTTCTCTAGAAATCCTTGTGCATCCTCGGTAGTGTGCCACTGAAAGTAGGTGGACATACCTCTTGAACATCTCAAGCCTCTTCTGATCCTCCTCTGATGCCCCTGGCCTGACCTGAGGCTGAACCGGAATAACAAGTTATACCGGCACTACACCTGAAACCTGGCCAATGTGAGCTTGCTGCTTTGGAGTACGGGTGGTGGGAGTCTGAGCTCCTCCCCCAATCTGCGAAGTAGCTGGTGTAAGGGAGATCAATCCCGCTTGAGCCAATGTACCAAACATGCTCAGAAAGTCTCCTGAAGTCCTGGGGTAACAACAGGCGCCTCCGGTGCCTGCCCCCCCCCCCCCCC
>MCJB01036837.1:330228-342205 GCA_002018475.1 Nicotiana obtusifolia
AAACCAGAGTTATTGGCGGCTCCTCAACTGCTGCTCTATCATGTGCTCTAGCTACGGTGTGTGCCCTTCCTCGGCATCTACCTTGGCCCCGGCCTCTCGCAGCTCTAGAAGGGGGTGCGGGTGTCTACTCAAGTGATCTCGTAGCACATGTCCTCACTATCTGTGAGAGAATAGAGATACAAAGGCTCAAACTTCAAAATTAACGAATCCGCACAACAGGAATGAAAGAAGTGGAGATTATTCGTAATAGTTCCGTAACCTCTTCAAGATAAGTACAGACGTCCCCGTACTGATCCGCAAGACTCTACTAAACTCGTTTATGACTTGTAGCACCTATGAACCTAGAGCTCTGATACCAACTTATCATGACCCCAATTTTCTTCCGCGGGATGTCGTGATTACACCTATTCTTTAAGATTAGGTAAACCTAACACTTACTGAATTAATGGCAAAATTCAACCAAAAACTATTAAATATGAAACAGAAATTTCTACACAAAGCCAACAATTCCAAAACTGGTAGTACAAGTCATAAACTCCACTGAGTTCACTCAAAATTCTCTAAGTACAACCGTTACGGAATAAAAATAAATTGTGCATAAATAACTTCCGAAGGTGACTCCGACGCCTGCGAACGCGATGACAGGTATACCTTGAAGTCTCCACAGCAATATCTGATCTGCTATCTAACAATCAACAGACTCCGAAGTACCTGGATCTACACAAAAATGTGCAAAAGTATAGTATGAGTACACTACGGTCGGTACCCAGTAAGTATCAAGACTAACCTAGGTGGAATAGTGACGAGGTACAAGTTAAGACACTCACTAGACAAATAACATGTGCAGTATAAAAGAATAAAGCAAATAATGGAAAGCAGAAAGTAGAAAACGGCAACAAAATCAACATGTAATATAAAAAGCAATAAGAACACCGTGAAGTAGCATTAAAACCAAAAAAGGAACACAAAGGACAATCAATTAATCAAGTCGTTCTAATACAAGTTTCACAACAAAATCACTCTGTGATACTTTATCTCAGAGTTACAAGTCACGGATCTCAACCACCATCATATACTCACAACATCTCGTGCCCACATCTCACATCACAACCTCACAAACAACTCATGTGCCAAAATCTCAATCCGTCCGGCATGATCACAAGCTCACATTCACAGTCCGCCCGGCATCACAGGCTCACAATCACAATCCGCCCAGCATGATCTCATTCTCAAATTCACAATCCGCCCAGCATGGCCACAAGCTCACAATCACAATCCGCCGGGCATTATCAAAGGCTCAATATCATCATGAAAACAAATAATACAAGAACACATGGGCATGATCAATAAATGTCAAGTTTCATACTCCTGAACTAGTATAAGTGACATGCTACGGCGTATGCTTGTGCGAGTCTACTACTGTAGCCCATGTCAACAAGTAATATCAAATACATCGAATAGCTCATCGAAACAACAAAGCAAATCAGGCAAGGTGTATGACAAACACAAGGAAAGACACACCACCACACGAAAATCACTAACACAATGTCTCCAAATCATCACATATCATCCCTGACATTACCACCCTTATCTCTCTAATAGCCACCTATATCACTCCACCATGACATTATCATTAGGCACCCTTATCTCTCCTATAGCCATCCGTATCACTCTGTATAATAGCTATCCTTATCGCTACGTCCGGACAATAACACAATAGCCACCCCCGCATCAAGATGCCACCCTTATGCCCCGCATACCAACAACGGTGAAATGCACCCTTATGCTCTACATAACAACAACGATGAAATGCCACCCTTATACTCCGCATAACAATAACCAAACCACACAACAATTCACATGTGCTATCATCACAACAATACAGCATATCAACTTGTATCACAACTGCCCATAGGCCACAGCCTTGCAAAAGATTCAACAATATCAATAACTTTACAACAAATAGCCCACGACTCAATAAAACGTTTATAGAATCTCAACAACAACAAAATGAACGGAAAAATTACTCAATAAGGAACAACGCGCCCTTTAAACACAACTTCGATTAGAATAGATTAATAACTCTCGATAACTTCAATTCCAATTAGTTGTTTAAGGATAACCTCGATAATGAAAGTACTTCCATGAAATGGCATACTTAGAACCCTAGTGTATGTATTAGGTTGACAATGAAGGAGATGGCACGAACTGGTACTACGTCTAAATGCATGAGAACAACCCGGCAACAAAAGGATATCATATGACGACAATTCCAACTAAGAGTAGCTCCACAATAAAAGAAATCACATAATGACAAAAGTGATAACAACTCCAAATAAAGCATATAAGAGCAAACTTGACAAATAAGGAATGTGACATGTGACGACAACTTCAAATAAAACATGCGATAGTAGACATGACGAATAAAAGATAAAACATGTACTAACAGTTCCAAAATAAGTACAAAAAAGATGCCTAAGAGTCTAGACCAGTCAATTTCTACATATAAGCCCGAGTACGTACTCGTCACCTCGCCTACACGGCTTTCACTTGACACAAATAGCACAAATGATTCAAATCCTAAGGGGTAGTTCCCCCACACAAAGTTAGGCAAGATATTTACCTCAAAGAAGCTAGACCGATACTCTAAAATGACCTTCTCGTGTAAAACAACCTCCGGGCGGCTCAAATCTAGCAAAAATAACTTAATATTATAAATAAAAACTATAGGAAACAATTCCAGATAATAAAGCTTTGATCTTTAATGAAAATTAAAAAGTCAATCCAAAAAGTCAATCCCGGGTCCGCACCTTAGAACCCGATAAAATTCATAAAATCCGAACATCCATTCTGATACTAGTCTAACCATACCAAATTTATCCAATTCCGACATCAGTTCGTCCTTCAAATCATCATTTTACATTTTTGAAAGTTTTCACAAAATTCTCATTTTCCTCAACTCAAACCACTAACTTAATGGTTAAAATAAAGATGGAATCATGGAATAAAATCAAATCCGAGTAAAAAACACTTACCCCAATCCAACACGTAAAGAACCCCTAAAAAATCGCTTAAATCTGAAGTCTACAACTCAAGCTATGATAAAAATGGCCAAACCCTCGAAATATAGTTCTCATATTTTGCCCAGGCATTTGCACATCGCAATAGAGAAAATACACATGCGATCGCGAACAGGAAACAATAACTGCCCAAAAAATACACTATGTGGTCGCAAGAAAGAGAGTGCGATCGCGAAGGCCAGCGAATCAAAGAACCGCGAACGCGTAAGCCAACGAGCCTGCCTCCTTCCGCAGTATTACGCGATCGCGATCTCCATGACACGAACGCGATCTCCATGACACGAACGCGACTTTCAATCAACTCAAGCATCGGATTCGCTGAAAATGCTATAGGAACGCGAAGAAGAACCATGCCTAGCTCCCGCAACACATCACCATCGCGCAGCATACACGCGAACGTGTAGAGTAGCTGAAGCATCAGAAAACCAGCAACTCTAAAACATGACGAAATAGCCCGAAGCCCATCCTAAACATACTCGGGGTCCCATACCAACAAGTTTCATAACATAAAACGGATCTACTCGAGGCCTCAAATTACATCCAAACCACGAATAGCGTCTCAAATCGAACTTTATGAACTTATGAACTTTCAACTTTTACAACTCGCGCCGAATCATATCAAATCAACCCGGAATGACGTTAAATTTTGCATGCAAGTTCCAAATGACATAACAGAGCTACCAGCTCCTAGAATCGAAATCCGAACCCGATATCAACAAAGTCAACTCTCGGTAAAACCTCTTAACCTTCCAAGGCTTCAACTTTTTAATTTTCGCCAAAATGCATCAAATTAACCTACGAACCTCCAAATCTAAATCCGGACATACGCCTTAGTCCAAAATCACCATACAAAGCTATTGAAATCATCAAAATAACATTTCGGAGTCGTCTACACAAAAGTCAAAATCCGGTCAACTCTTTTCACTTAAGCTTCTCAAACAAGAATCATCCTTCCAAATCAATCTCGAATCATCCGAAATCCGAACTCGACCACACACGCAAGTCATAATACATAATACGAAGATGCTCGAGACCTTAAGCCACCGAACGTGATGCTAATTCTCAAAACGACCGGTCGGATCGTTACAATAAAATTATTGTATAATGAAATATTAGTAAAATCCTGTAAATAGAAGAAAATCAAAGTAGGAATGAAGAGAACAAAATATACAAATCTAAAAGGCAGAATACCTAAAAACCTCTCTAAACTTGACATAGATTATTAGATACACCCATAAACTATTCGTGGTCTTAATACCCCTTGAACTTGGCCTTTTGAGAGCCATTGCCTCCCTAGACGCTAATGTGGCAAAAAGTGTGGGTGTACTCTCTTTTAAGCGCGTGGGAGTGAAGAAAAATTAAAAAATTAACTTACAAGTGGGTTATTTTTTAACTTTTAATTGCATATAGTCATATAAAATAATTTATTTGTTACAGCTATGTACCTTTTTTTACTTCATCTTGACATATAATGTGAAATTTACTCTAACTTGTATTCTTTTTAATTTCTATAGATATAATGGCTATTTTTTCCAACTGCATTTATTATTTTTTTGGTGCCAAATTTATAAAATTTTGGTTGGAACTTCATCATTTTAGCCAAATAGAAAACTTTTAGGTAAAATAATGGAGTATTAGTTGTGTATTTCGGTTATTTGTTTTCTTTAGATATAATATCTATTTATTTTAATTGTGTATTTTGTTTTCGAGTCACATCAGTAGAAAAAATGGCTACAACTCCATTAATTTTTACCAAATAAAAAGGTATAGCCAAAATAATAAACTTGCAATTGTAAACTCTTTTTATTTCTTCTTTTGATGCAATGACTATTTATTTCAATTGTGTATTTTTACTTTTTCCGGTAATATATGTAAAAAAAAATAATATTTTTAGAGCTCCATAATTTAGAGCTATATAAAAAATTACAATCAAAATAATAAAAATCAAACTATGTATTTTATATCTTTTTAGATGCCTTGACTATCTAATTTAACTATATAAATCTTTACTTTCAGGTCTAATTCAAAAAGAATAACTAAAACTTTATTACTTTTAGCCAAATAAAAAAAATTAGCCTAAATAATGTAGTTCTAACCAAGTTTGATTTTAAATATTATAGAAAAAGATATCTAAAAAAGTAGCACACTTAAAAAGGTATAAAATATATTTATTTTTCAAAAAATGCCACATGGACAGGAAAATCCACGTGCCATGCGAGTGCATGCCATTTTCCTAGGATGAAATCGTCCAAGGGGGTAACAACTATCGAATAACCAAGAGGGATAATTAAGACCGCAAATAATTGAAGGATGTAATCAATAATACGTGCCAAGTTTAGGGGAGTTTTAAGGTATTTTGCCAATCTAAAATTCTTAGTGGAAGACAATTTTTTCCAAACGTATTTACTTTAAGTATCATATCTTGGAAAGGAAGATCCGTGTTATAGCCTGTTTGGCAAACTTTTAAAATTATCTTATTTTGAGAAGTGCTTCTTTCAAAAGTACTTTACAAAAAAGTGCGCTTCTGGTGAAAAGCAGTTTGTGTTTGGCTAATTAATTTAGAAAGCACTTTTGAGTAGTAATTAGTGTTTGGCCAAGCTTTTAAAAACTGCTTCTAAGCGTATTTTTCTCAAAAGTGCTTCTCAGAAAAATGCTTTTAGAGAGAAGCTACTTTTTTTTGCTTATCAAAAACTGCTTCTGTTTCTCCTCAAAAGTAATTTTTTCCATCTAAAAGTTTGACCAAACACCTCAATTTTTTACCAAAAGCACTTTTGACCAAAAAAATCAAAATAAAATTTGGCCAAAAGGGATATTAATACCGAACCTTAAACTTTAAGGGGTCGTTTGGTAGGTTGTACTAAGTAAAATAATCTCTGTATAAAACCTTAATCCGTCCAATACAATATTTGGTTGCTCAATTCAATTTATGCATACCTAATACATGGATTACTTATACCTCATAGGAGGCTTAGCTAATATCAAGAAAACTAAGGGACTACTAATCTCTGCATTAACTATATCTGGATAAGATCCTAAAATTACTAAACCGCGCCTCAAACCCTTTTCCTAAATTTCTTTATATACAGAAACAAGAATATTCAAGGGTATAATTGTAAAGAAGATTTTGTACAGTTTTAAACCAAACACAAGCTAATTTGTAATACAATGAACCAAACACTTGATAAAAAATAATCTCAACACTACAATTCCTGCGTTACTAATATCTGCATTACTAATCCCTGCATTACTTGTGTGTGCACCAAGTGACCCCTAAATCTAATTAAACTGTTAAAAGGATCAAATCAGCCTGTACTGACGCATTATTAGATAGGAGTAGTACTCTATTATATATAAATACGTATCTCTTTTTGGACCAAAAACGGGAGTACAATTATAATCTGAAATCTAATACGTACAACAATTTGACATTACACAGCCATCTTTGTACGTAATTCTGACCCTTCTTTCACGTCCGTCTTACCGCTTACGTGACATTTACACCAGTTTACTCCAATTCATTTCTCTCCTGACATTTTGACAATTAGAACACGTTCTCTCCTGCAAATTGAATAACTTTCGCATCAACGCCGGCCTACCGCCTAGTCTACACTCTTCTTCTCGTCTTATCATCTCTGTCCCTTTCTGAAATTTGAACTGTTAGTTTAATTTTTAAAGCAACATCCTGGCTCTACAGCACACATTTTAGAAGATTTCAATTTATTACTAGAAGTAGATCCAATAGTACAGAGAGATTTTTATTTCAAACCATTCATTCAGTAGAATTAAGAACACACGTATTTTTCTGTATAGTTGATCTACATTTATTTCATAGTATTTTTATACATATGATTGTCTATCGATATTATAAGATAGACAATCATTATATCACCATAAGTCTAACCCATTATATCTATTTAAGTATACTTGGTCGTTAAGTATGGATAACCAAGAGTATACACCATCTTTATCAAGAAGTAAGGTTTATGCCCCCTCTATTTTTGTATATTTTGCTATATATATGAAAATTAATACTAAGCATACTGCCTAGTAGATTACCAAAAAAATAAAAAAAAAAGCAACATCATGAGAAGAAAAGGAAAACCGTAAAGCCACGGTTAGATACTCTTTTCATCCAAATTTATTTGATATTAATTCGAATAGAGAGAACTTTTTTATTTTGACCACAAACTTGGTCATTAAATTTTTAAATTTTTTAAAATAAGATTTACATATTTTTAAAAATTATATAAAAATTACTATAAATAATAATAATTAACAATTAAAATTAAAAAATATATATAAAAAATCATAGTCAAAGAAAATTCATTTGGCTCTCTTAAACTTAAACTAATCAAACAAATAGGGAGAAAGATAGTGTGTTCATATATATATATAGAGAGAGAGAGCGCCCGACCTAATATGGATAATATCACATAAATAGATATTGGGCCGAGAAGTGATATTGTCATTAAGGGGTCGTTTAGTAGGATGTATAAGAATAATACTGAATAAGATATATTAATAATAAGGGATATACCTATTAATGATGATGCTAGTATTAATTATGCAGAGATTATTTCTTTTTCACTGATTGGTGTGGCGTATTAAAAATTAAAATATATTTTTTAATTTTTAAGAAATTAGTTGTTTACAAAAATGTCCTCCATATTCTTTAGCTTTAAGGGACTTTATGGACAATTTTATCTTTAATAATGCTAATGCATGCATTAATAGCATTGCTATGTATTAATTATATATGTTTGACCAAAAAATATAATCTCCGATTAAACTATTAAATTTACGTAGTACGGGGTTAAATCTAACTAAGGATAATAACTCTAGATAATAAGCACAAAAACGTAAAGTAGATGGGACAGATTCTGTATATGATTGGCGATAATAAATGTAAAATACTCTTAAAGCAAGAACATTAAGGGTGATATAACTAACAATAAATGTCAATAAATGACATTTGAGTATATAAAGAGAATAATTCACCATATAATGGATAGATAGGACAAATATTTTGCCTAACAATGATGAATGACAAATAGATCCAAGATTCGCGTGAACAATCCTCGGATCTGATGCAAAGGTGGAGAAAAATAGATGAACAAGAATATTGGTAAAAAGGTAATCTTTGTGTTTTTGCAAGAGAATGAGTCTTCTTCTCAAAAGTATTCTTATCAGAATCAATCTTACACGCCCATATCATTGTCTCTTCTTTCTATATATATGAAGCTTTTTTCTTAGGAAACCCTATTAGTACAAGTGAAGGGAATATCTACTAGAGTATTCCCTTTTAGTACCCTATTTTGACAAATTAGCCGTTGCAAGTCTTATCATCGATAGTCAATCTCGACCTCGACCCTTGTTGACATCTTGACTACGATCTCTGTCTATATCTTGACCATGGCTCATGTCGACACCTCGGCCATTGACCTCGTTGCGTCTTGGGCGAGCTCGGCCAATAACTTTCTTTAATGTCATATTCTGCTAAATATTCTGAAGACAGATTTTGGCCTATACAGTTAGTCCCTCCGCTTATTAAGGCCGAGCTTGGTCGGCCTTGATGAGCGAAATTTGTTTGTCGTAGGTGACGAAATTGGGCGAGCAAGTTGGGTGGTGGTGCTTTAGGCGAGGCGACAACATGATTTTTCATGAGTTGCAAACTTTGGAGATGCATTGTTTCAGAATGACGTCATGACATCATGACGTCATAACATTATGCGTCATTATGGCGCATTTTTTCGATGCTTTGCATCGTTTCCTGTGCCTCTGCTATTTCGATACCTGCGCTGGGTGATGATGGCCTGATTTTTCGATTTTGGTGCTTGAACTCTAATAAATAGGGATCTGAGGCCATTTTTGTCTGTTTTGCACACTCCTAATATTGAATTCCCTGTGTTTCCTTCATTCTCCATATTGAACCATAGTCTTTGAACCCTAGTCTCTTCTTTACTTCGTCATTGTATATCCACTCCCCTGATTACAGCGATTTCAGTTGTTTCCGACCCTTCTGTTCTTAAGGCATCTTTCTCCAGAATATGGTTAACGCACCCTCTGGTTCTGGCATGGCGCTTAAACCTACCCCTGGCGGTGCGCATGCCCCCTCATGGCGATAGTGTTTCTGTTGCGCTCGAAGACGAGAGATTTCCTATGGTAGAGAAAATAATCCCTCGCAGTGAAAAGGCTAGATCTGACTTTTCTAAGTTACCTGAAGAGTCAGTGATGAACGAGGTCGATCTCGCTGAGTTTAGGGCAAGGTTCAAGATTCCTGCTCATATTAGTCTGATTCCAGCGGGGCGTGAAGTGGTACAGGTACACCGCCCTGGATATTGCGCGTTCTATGCGTATCCATTCTACGTCGGCTATTCCTTTCCTCTACTCCCATTGGCAGAGGAATTTTGCCGTTACTACAGCGTTTACCCCGGCTCTACTCTCCCCTTATATCTACAAGTTTATTCGCATGTTAACGAAATATGCGGAGTTGGCTTGCCGTGGTGTCTTACTTCGCCATCTGATGCATCTCTTTGCCCCTAGTTTCTATTGGAGGACGATGCTCCACCTCCACTACCGAGGAATTAAAAGTCTGGTGGAGAAGATGGACGATAAGGCCAATCGCCAGTTCTGGCTTAGTTGCTTCTTCATCAAGACCGAGGACGTGGTGGCCAATGCGAGCAGATTCCCTTACGCTTGGAATTACGCCCATAAGTATCTTTTTGCCAAGCATTTGTTTTGCTCTGTTTTAGTCGTAATTTGACATTCCGTCCCTTCTTCGTGCAATTGAGACTTCAACCCCTCCCTTGGTCGGGAACATTCACGACTGGGTCAGCCAGCTCTTACCTCACACAGTGGGGATTCATGAATGGCCGGCTTTCATCAAGAAATTCGGGCATGTGCCTTCCGTGACTGGTGAGTTCGTCTATTTGTGTTTATTTGTACGTATAAAATCATCATCTTTTGTCTATACCATCTTAACCTCATGGTCGCCTGCTCGTTCTGGTTTATACGGGAAGTGACAGTCTCCTAAATTTTTTCTTTTTTAGCTCGAGGATTTTCGAGAAGGCCGAGGGCCCCTGCTCCGGTGTATTGTAAGAGAAAGGCTGCTTCCGTTCCCTCTGCTGCAGTGAGGTCTGCTCGGTCGTCGACTACACCTGCAGCAGCACTCTCTACTTCCCCTTTGCATCATCTAGTAGATGAGGACGATGAGGAGGAATCGTCACCAAATGGTGATAACTTGCTTCCCCGTAAGAGGCGATCTGTGGACGTCGGCGAAGGAGCTGTCCGGGCGGCGAGTTCGGCGATGGGGGATTTCGTCGTCCGAAAAACAGCGGCCATAGAAATTGACGATGATTTTCTGGGTTGCTGTGTGTTAATTCTGTACTTGGGCCATTTCCTTATGCCAAGCCCGAAGCCCTTTCTCAAGAATCTCAATGGAGATTTGATGCAGTTATTACTCATCGTGATATTTATTATATTACTATTTAATCTCATTTTTCTTATTGAGTCTAATGTGTTTTTCATGCCATAATGTATTGGTCCAGTTAACTGATGCACAAATGCAAATTTGGCCTGCAACTGTCATTGTTCTTCTTTGTTATTTTTATTAAGTTTTGTTGTGTATTCCTTCATACCTTTAGTTTAGATTTAATGGCTTTGGATTAGTCTACATGTCAAGCACTCACTATAGATAATAATCCATAAGAATTTGACAAAGACTGGAGCCATTCTCATTGTCAATGATTGATAGATTAAATATAAATTTTAATTGTGATAGACGTAATATCAAAGGCACATTTATATGATGAAACAATATATTGGATCAAGTGCTGTCAAGTTAAATGTGGATAATTTTCATAGACCGATAAAACAAAACTCTAAGCTGTATAACTATTGCTTATTAATATTTGGTTGTGTAGTGTTCTATTTTTGTACATTTGTTAATTATATCACAACATACTTTATATTTATCTATCAATCTATTTATATACGAGCTAGCCTTATAGCTATGAGTTCGGCAAAACTCAATAGCTTTGGTAGACACTCCATCAGTCGCCAAATCTAGAAGAATTGCTTCAGTTGTCCAGTATGTGAGTCCTTCAGATCTTGTGTATATGCCTTTTCATCTGGATTTTAAATTTCAGACTTAACAAGAGAGAAAGTTTACTGCATCTTTTAATTATTAAAAATCTGTTTAGAATAACTAGCTCTGAAAGTATAGATCCACACTACTAGAATTCAGGAAAATAGAGACCAAAATTTAGCGACCAAAGTTGGTCTGCCGCAAAAAGCGACCAACTTTGGTCGCTTACGTAAACAAAAAAAATGAAAAAAAAACTTAATTCCTATAGCGACCAAAATAGGACGCAAGTTGGTCGCCCTTTTGTTCAACATTTTGACCGGCCTGGTCAAACAATGCTGGTCAAAGAAAATTCAAAAATGGCGACCAAATATGGTCGCTCAACTGGACCCACGTTCAACTTTGGCGACCAAAGTTGGTCGCTAAGGGATGAAAAATTTTCGGGGGACATAAGCGACCTTTGTTGGTCGCCATTTTTGAATATTAAATTTAATCAGAAATTAAATTAGCGACGAACTTTGGTCGCTTAACAGATGGAAAATTTTCTGGGACATAAGCGACCAAAGGTGGTCGCTAATGGTGAATATTAAATTTAATCAGAAATTAAATCGGCGACCAACTTTGGTCGCTTAACAGATGGGAAATTTTTTGGGACATAGGCGACCGTAATTGGTCGCTATTTTTAAATATTAAATTTAATCAGAAATTAATTTAGCGACCAACTTTGGTCGCATAACAGATGGGAAATTTTCTGGGACATAAGCGACCGTAGTTGGTCGCTATGTTTGAATATTAAATTTAATCAGAAATTAAA
>MCJB01036838.1:0-30181 GCA_002018475.1 Nicotiana obtusifolia
TCAAGGTAGGACTGCAGACGTTCGCAGCCCTTGACGTCATCTGTCCGTATTTTTGTACCTATTTCCATATAGTTCGGAAATAGTATCCTTTGATATTTCTTTCAAGACACTTATATGTAGCAAATCTTATACTGTCTGTGAATCCTGTGACACCAGTTCTTGGGGTAGTTTGTTAGGACGGATTACGTTTGTATATTAATGTTCTTTGTGTTTAGCTACTTTCTTATGTTGATACTTATGATTTACTAATGGTTTTGGTAAAGAAGGAATGATGTATTTATAAAGATCTCGCGCGGTGAAATTTATTGATCATGATGTTGTAGATGAGAAACTGGTAATGGTGAAGTATGTGAAGAAATGATGATATTAAAATACTTTATATTATTGTATACTACTATATATTTATGTTGCGATTTGCTTTAGATAACTGTTGTAACTTAATTAAATAATTAATGAATTAATTATCGGCTGGCCTAGCTCCCATTAGTAGGCGCCATCACGACTCCCGAGTGGAGGGAGATTTGGGGTCGTGACAGCACTTAATCAAATCCGCTAGGTAAACCATTAACAATAACACAGTCCAAATGAGATTATCGGAAAATAAATGCTGAATTTAACTGAACTTATAGAAAAATCTCAAGGATTGGAAGTACAAGTCATGAGCTTCTAAGACTTAAATTTGCAAAGCTGGTATGAAATAAATACATCATCTATTAGAAATATACATAAACGGATTTATAAATCTAAAGCTACCAAGAACAAGAGGTAGCTATAAGCGGAATGCAGGTACATCCTCAATGCCATATCCAGCCATACCCAGCATCATCAGCTCCAAAATCTACACGCAAGTTGCAGAAGTGTAGTATGAGTACAACCGATCCCATGTACTCAATATGTAACAAACCTAAACTTAGGTTGAAAGTAGTGATGAGCTCAGAAGAAGGGCAATGCCCAATACCAATAGCCAATATTAAGTCATAATGATATAATGAAAGCAATGCAAGTAGTAACTCAAAAGATATTATGCTCAGCTCGTTCACAGTTACAGAAAAAGTAGACATGTTTTCTAGGTATAATAGTCAAGTCCAGATATTACAACTGAAAATCAACAAATCATGAGTCTATCAAAAGAACTGTATTTTCGATTCACAACAGCAGATAAGAATTTTCGTTTACGAATTAGCATGAGAAAAGCATGCCTACATGTCAAGTCATCAATTACCATATAGCACTTAGCACGAGGAATATACATCTCTATGCCTAGATGTCAAATGTACGTGTCAAATCATTAATGTCACAATACCACCTAGCATGAGGAAATATGAGATGAGAAGTATGCATGTCAAATGAATGATCTCACGGTGATATCCGCAAGTACTCTCACCCTCAACATACTCAAGCTGCCTGTCTCAAATGCCCACCTCATCACACACACACACATACAAAATCACTCCGCATTGTACGGGTGCCTGGCTCATAAGCCCCTCACCAAAGCACGTGTATATATATCACTGTGCATTCGCTTACTGCTGGTATGCCAGACTCCGGAGAGGCAGATCCTGCCCAAGCGCTAATATAAAGCCTATAAGGTCTGCTGTAGTGTGCAGCCCTATCCACATTGATAAACAAGCCAATAAATCCTACTGCGGCGTGCAACCCTATATAATAATAGTTACAAAGCTAATACGGCATGCTGCGGCGTGCAGCCCGATCCACAATAACACTCACAACACGACTTTCAAGCCCACCTCAGGCATCAATCTCTCAAGTCTCAAGGTCTCACATATCTCGTACAACTCGGCCCAAAAAGTAATAATACGTGATGCAACAACAAATGATAACAGAGACTAAGACGTGATATGCAAATGAATGATCATGATTGAGTACATAGTTGCTGTTAAAGCAGATAACCCAAAAGCAAAAGAAATAACCAAATTAAGTCTGAACCTAATAGGCACATAGCCTGACCATGATTTCTAATATAAATCATAGCTCAAATACTCTACAAGTAGGAATTACACAGATAAAACAAGACTCAATAGCAACTCAGTACAAAAATCAACCTGGATCATGATTACCACGGTGCACGCTCACACGCCCATCACTTCGCATGTGTATCACCTCAACACAACACAAATAACACATTTTCTAGGGATAAATACCCTTAGTTCCAAGTTTAGAAATGTAAGTTACCTTGAACAAGCCAAATTCGATACCGAGCAAGCCAAACAATACTCTAAAAAAGCCATCCCGTGCGTATCAACCTCCGAACGGCTCGAAAATAGCCAAAAGCAACACAAAAATATTAAATAATACCTAAGGAAACAATCCCAAATGATAAAGGTTGAATCTTTTCACATTTACTCATAGTCAACTAAAAAGTCAAACCCAAGCCCACACCTCGGAAAGCGACAAAACCTACAAAATCTGACAACCCATTCAATTACTAGTCCAACCATACTAATTTCATTCAAATCCGAATCTGAATCAATGTTCAAAACTCAAAAATTCACTTTAGAAAAGTTTAAACAAAAAGCCTTTCTCTTTAAAATTCATAATCCAAATGCCAAAATCGGAGAAAGATTCATGAAATATAAAAAACTGAGTAACAAAATACTTACACTAATCCAAATTAGGAAAATCCCCTCTAAAATCGCCCAAATCCGAGATCTAAAACCATGTGAGAAAAAGTGAGTAACGAAACAAGTAAAATAACACAGCAGCTTTATAGCTTGAATCAGATCTTAGATGACCCTAAAACTCACATTTGATAAGCCCAAAATAATCCTTGCAAGATTAAACCCAATATAGCCTTTTGAATCACCCAATTTGGCCTTAAAATGAGGGAGATATGATGTTTTTGAAGTTTTAAAGGAAGTCTGAAAATTTAAGAGACAAAAATGACATTTTCGTAATTATTTTACAGCCGAAAATCAACAACAATAGAATCTTCGTTTTAGCATCCAAAACTCATTCGGAACCTCCGAAACACAAATCATATATGCATTTCAATCATAAAACATTTTACGAACCTGCTCGTGCACTCAAAACACCGAAAAGAGGTCATCTTGACCCAATATTGACCATAGCCAAACTCCAAAACCTTAACATAACTAGTTTCACAACCATGATGCAAAACACACCCAGCCCTCCATCTAATCATACCAACAAGTACAAATACATTATTCAAACTTATCCAAAACCTTTAAACATCCACATGAGCATTAAGACAAAGAATCAAGGCTCAAACGGAATAGAATTTATCTTAAGTTATTAATCTTCATTCTTTCAAAAGTGCTCGTATCACACTTAAACACTTTGAATTACATCCAAGTTATTCACACAAGTTCAGTTCAACTATATAGATCTATCCGAAGTCTCGGAACACCAATTGGATTTCTATAATATCAAACTTAACTCTTGGGCAAACTTATGAACTCTTAGTTCTTCAAATTGCCAATTTTCGACAAATAGTGTCGAATCCTTTTAGGAACCTTCAAAACCGAATCGGAACATATGCACAAGTGCAAGATCATCATACCAACCTATATGAACCATAAAAACTCAATTCTGAGTTCGTTTACACAAAAGTCAAACCTTGGTCAACTCCTCAACTTAAAGCTTGCAAATCTAGAGTCATTTTTTCCAAATCAATCTCGAATCACTCGAAAATTAAAACCGACTATACACGCAAGTCGTAATACATCGTACAAAGATATTCAAAGTCTCAAACCATCGGAAGGAACACTAAAGCTCGAAATGACCGATCAGGTCATTACATCTTCGCACAACTCCGCTCAAAAAAATTCCAACCAAAACCCTGGCAAATTAGGTTCAGACAATCTCAATCTTCATACTTTCACCTCAATAAAGCTGTACTAACAAGAGTTGAACAAACCCAATCAATTTCAAGCTCAAAATTTCTATTCGGAGCAAAGTCCCCAATTTTCGATTTCTGCTGTTGGTCGATTTAGGGTTCCGATCTCAAAGAAAATTTCAATCCAAACTCAAATCAGTAATCACTCAATCTAAGAATCGATTGAAACTAGTATTTTTTTCCTAGATGTCTCAGATACTTTCGGAAGGTATTCGAACAAGAACATAGGAACAGTAAGCGAATTCTAATTCTTGAATCAAAACTAAAGGATAAACAGTAACCCCAAGTATTTTTGTGGTTTTTAGATGTTTGATGATAACACAAAAATGCAACCCAAGGATTGATAGACAAATCCTTGACCTCCTCTTTGATACCAAGATGATTCAAACTACGAACGAAACACGGACATAGCAAAACACGCAGAATTAAAAATAAAAGCTAGACCTACAATTGTTTAGAAGAACAAGAACCAATTTGGATTTGAAGCCTAATTACCTCAATGAACTCAATCAATTGCAACCCTAAACTACGAAAATAAAAGCTTGACCTACAATTGTGTCACGACCCAAAATCCCAACCATGATCATGATGGCGCCTCTCATGAAGACAAAGGCCAACCGATTCAAATTAAACTTCATTCAAACAGTTAAACAATACAAAAATAACATAAGTACAGTTTAATAACAGTAATTTGCGGAAAAATATAGTGAACCATCCCGACTACAGCCCGAACCGGGGTGTCACAAAGTCATGAGCAACTAATGAAAATCCTAATAATAATATTACTATTACAATATCTTTGGCACAATTGTCTGAAAATAGTGGAAACAACAAGGTAAAAGAGATACGGGGCTGCGGACTTCAACAGCTACCTCGTAGTCTTTGAATCACCGCCCTGACAGTCGTAGTCAATACCTCGGAGCGGAATCGATAACGCCTGAATCTGCACACATGGTGCAGGGAGTAATGTGAGTACTTCCAACTCAGTGAGTAATAATTATAAATAACAACTGAGAGTAAGGAAACACATAAGGCATACAACAACCCATAATGAAACAATAAAACATGTAAATATCTCAAGTCAATAACATGAAGTAAAAGAAAATATCATGACTGGCCAAGTCATATCTTGTGACGGCGTGTCACCCGTTCCCATGGGTACCCGGCGCTTACTATGGGGGGTGCAGTAGCGCAATATCTCGTGACGGCGTGTCACCCGATCTAATTTATCATATTCCGTGGCGGCGTGCCACCCGATCCCATTTACATCATTTGAAAAGTCATTCAAATTTCAAAATTGAGTTTAAGAAATGAACCAAATCAGTTAGAAAACAGTAATAAATTACCCCTGAAGGGTCCACATAACAGGCACGAAGCCCAAATAATATCCCTGAAGGGTTCACATAACCAGCAAGAAGCCCAAATATGGAAATCAGCCCAAATCATGATGATAACACATAAGTTTCAATCAATTGCATAGTAAAATCATCAATCGGGACGGACCAAGTCACAATCCCTACTAGTAAGCGACCCCACGCTCATCATCGAGCGCGAGTCTCACTCAATATAGCACTACGACGTGCAAATCCGGGGTTTCAAACCCTCAGAACATCTTTTAAGATCATTACTCACCTCAATCCGGCTAAATCCTTAGTCCACGACGCCTTTACCCTTTGAATTGGCCTTCACTTGCGTCGAATCTATCAAAATTCAGAACAATTACGTCACAATCTGTTGAGGGAACAAAGCCCAAGCGAAAACGATAAAAAATACTCAAAAATCCCAAAATTAGCAAAACCCGAGCCCCGGGCCCACTTCTCGAGATTCAGTAACTTTCACCTCAACGGGTTCCTTTCCTCATCGCGAGTTCAACCATACAAGATTTATTAAATTCCGACATCGGCTCGACCTCTAAGTCTCAAAATCCAAGCTAGGGTCTTCCACAATTTTTCCAACTTAAATCACCAGTAAAAATGCTAAAAACAGCTATAATCTTATGTATATCTTTCAAAATGAGTAAGGAATACTTACCCCGATGTTTCCCATGAAATCTTCCAAAAATCCTTCAAGATTTCGCTTCAATCCGAGTTCCCTAGCCCCAACTACGTTCAAGATGGTCAAAACTCCCTTCTTTAAGAGCTGGTTCAAGAAATTCTCCCTTTGGATATAGTTTTGAGGTTGATTTGTTGTGATTCTATGGTATTTGGAGGTGTTTCTCTTCGTGGGTAACGGAAATGGGTTTCGTATGGCAAAATGGGCACTGAGTTCTATTTATAGAGTGGTCAAAAATTGAGCTAAAACACCCTTGCCCGACCAAATATGCGATCGCATACCTGTCGCATAACAGGTATACGGTTCGCATTTTTTACGTAGCCATTGCGAAGATGGCCCTAGCCTTCACCGCGAATTAAACACAAAGCGTGGTTTGCGGTTTGCATTTCATGTTTTGCGATCGCATTCTCGTCGCATTCCTGACCAAGATTTTTGTCCAAGTTTCTATCTCAGTATGCGACCTCCACTGTCAAATATGCGGTTCGCATTTCAGGTTTGCGGTTCGTATTCTGGCCGCATTTTGGTCGCAAATCTTGCCCAGATTTCTGCTTGTGTTTGCGACTTCACTGTGAGATATGCGGTCCGTGATCGAGTTATGCGGTCCGCATTCTCACTTGGTTTTTCTGCAACTTTTGCTTTTCCAACGATGGTTTAATCCGTTTAACCACCCAAAACTCACCCGAGGCCTCTGGAACCTCAACTAAACACGCCAACATATCCTCATATCATTATTCAAACTTGTTCCAACCTTTGGAACGCTCAAAGCAACCTCTCAATGCCAAATTCACGTTGGATTCAAGCCTAAGGATCTCAAAATCCTCTAAGTCGTTATTTTGATCTAAACCCAACCAAACCACGTCCGAATGACCTGAAGTTTTACACGCACCTCCTAATTCACACATCGAAACTACAGCAACTTTCGGAATTCCATTCCGACTCTCGGATCAAAATCTCGCCTATCAACCGGAAATCGCCAAAATTCCAACTTCGCCAATTCAAGTCTAATTCCACACCGGACCTTCAAAATCAATTCCGATTGCACTCCTAAGTCATAAATCACCTCCGGAAGCTAACCGAACCATCGGGATTCACACCCGAACCCTCTAACTCATAAGTCAACATCCGGTTGACTTTTTTCAACTTAAACCTTCTTAAAAGAGACTAAGTGTCTCATTTCTTACCAAATTCACTCCGAACGCAAACCATTCAACGTGATTACACAAAACACGGATTACGAAGCGTAAATGAAGTAGGAATGGAAAAGACGGAGTGGTAATCCACGAGACGACTGGCCGGGTCATCACAAATTGATTTGAATAACAAAAACCAATTAGGATATGAAGCTTAATTACCTCTATGAACAAAATCAATTGTAACCCTATGCTATGAAAACCCTCAAAAGATTGGCAACTCTTGAAAACCCGAATAAAGTAATTAAGCAATTAAGCATTCACTACTAATTGTTCACCAACTAAGACTAATTTAGCACTAGTGAAAGCATAAATAAAGCAATAAAAAAAATTAAAGGCCTAAACATAAATACATTACTTAAAAAACAAGGATAGAGTGTGAACTTGCATGTCTTCAAGTTTATCATTCACAAGTCTATCTAAAATAAAAGCCTTAAGGGCTATTTATACTAGAGTGGGTATTTGGCTTCAAATGACCCAAATACCCCTAAGCTAATTCTAAGGAGCTAAGTGTAGTCAATTATTACAAGTACAACCTTCTTGATTTTGACTCCTTTAAAACACACCAATGCTTTGATGGTAACTTGAAAATCATTAGGCATGGTCATCGGGCATGTATCAGAGTTTGGTTGTTCAAACAAGTAGATTCATCCTTCTCAATTGCACCAAGTAGATATAAGTAAGAATCATTCACATCAAACTTGAAAGATTCGAGTTTACTCTAAAATACACAAGGTTCTTGAGTTACTTGCAAACTAGAAAAATTATCCAAAGATGGATCTACAAAGCTCATCAGTTCACTTTCACAGAGACTCATCCCCTCACTTGTTTGACTATACAACGATACATAACTTGACAAGATCAAAAACTCCAACAATAAAACTCACTAGCCAAAAATCATTCATCCTCTATCAAATGCTCACTCTCAAAAGTGTTCCTTGAAGCCAAAGAGAAATAAAGTCATTTCCATGGCAAACATTCAAGGAACCACCTTCAAAAGCATGATTCCCAACCAATGACACAACACTAGTTTGAAGCTTTTTAAGTTCACAATCAATATGAAATTTAGCTCCCAAATCATATTCAACAAGGGTACTGTCACAAATTTTCTTTTGCATGTCAACACAAAGTAAAGAATCATATATATCACAAGTAGTTAGACTATCGCTCATACTGAATTCATTAACAATATCATTTGAAGTAACTAGAGAGCTAAGATTAGCCACTTTACCTTCATAAGCAATTATAGATACTTCTTTACCTTGGTCTTCTAAATTGAAGCTTACTTGCTTACTTGAAGTAGGAACTTCAATTTCCTTTGGTTCCTCTAATTCTTGAAGTCTTTTCCATGTTGAGTGATTTTGGTGCTCACCTTCAAAAGAACCTACAAAACAGTCCAAACAACTAAAGGAAGAAGAGTTAGAAAGGTTAGAGTTAGAATAAGATACACTCTCACTCACACTCTCTTATTTTTCTCTCATCACTTTCCGTTTTCTCTCACTCTTCTCATTTTTCTTCTCACTCTTTTCTTTTTCTCCTACTGACAATCAACTATCATTTCTTAAATCATGTTCATTCTTTGGATCTTCCATGGGAAAAGGATTGATACCCCCTAACACATCTATCCAATGTTCTTTGAGTTTCAATGAACACCTAACTTCCTTGAGATCATTGGTCAAAACTCCCAATTATTTCAATAATTGTTCCATCATGGCTTTCATTTTATAGAAAGACCCTTCACTAGTTTCCATAATTCCTACAAAATAAAAAAATAAGATAGTGAAAATAAGGACCTCACATTCACTCCCTTAGTGCTTACACTCAATGTAGATGTCACTCAAGTTCACTCATGTATATAATCAAGGTCGTAGGCCTTCAAGACCTCAACTCAATTGTTCTCACAACTCAAGCCTTTTACGGCTCTATGGTGTTAGCCAAAGTTGCCTTCGAATTCCACAAGAGTATTCAAGATGTATCCCTTCTACTTCGAGGTCGGAGTGGAATTTATGTTGATACGGAAGAAAGGCAAAATAAAAGAATACAGACAAGAGTCAAACAATTAACAACATAATCAAATAGAAAAGCACAAAATAATTGGCACGAAATGAAAAAAATACGAATATAATAACTAGATTAACAAAGTAGGACTCATTACTAATGTTTAATAGATAAGAATAATCAAAGAAAATAACTAGGAACAAGAAGAACACAAAGAAACTCAAACTGTGCAGACGAAAAATTCGGCTCCACCTTATACTTTCGTTGCCACGATTGTTGCCGGCCTAGAGCCATCGGCTCCATGATATGCTAATGAGGCTAAAATTGGTGCTGAGTAGTGGAAGTTCGTGGAGACAATTTGATTTTGGCTCCACGTTTATGAGTGATCTTCCGCTTCTTCCGTACTCCATGAATAAGTTCGGCTCCACGAATCTAAAATTTCTGCAATTTTTATACCTCTATATGGTTCTCAAACTCAATCAAATCGCTTCAAAATTTTCCCAAACTTCATATTTCACTCGGCAATCACCTAGGATCAAACCCTAATGGTTTTAACATCAAGTTCACGATTCACATAAATTCAAATGGATCGTATTGTGCTTTTTTTTTTATGAACTCACTTATGAAGATGATGAACTTGAATAACAAGAAACTTCCCAATTTCACTTGTAGCCACTCAAATAAGTTCAAACCAACTTCATTTGATGTATTCTCACATAGAGATGCTGTCTGCCTATAATGATAGATAAATCAACAACTTTTCATTCAACTTATTCTTTCAATTGAAATTGAGATTTTTGCCTATCCTCCTATTTTATTTTGAAAAATTTTAAACTTAGGTAAGTGATTTTTAAACATATGTATAAAAAGAAAATATTTCATTTATTTTAGCCCCTTCATGCTTACTATAACTAGTTATTTCGGTTTTCTATTAGCGGCTTTAACTATAACCTCAGCTCTATTTATTGGTTTGAGCAAGATACGACTTATTTAAACTGAATATTTAAAATGAACAATTCATAAAAAGAAATCCTTCTGTGGGATTACGCGTATTCTATATTTACTTACGTTACCAATTGTCAATTCTTATTCATTGTCATTGAGATTCATGTCAATTCAGATTAATATTTAGGTAGAAACCCCAATGTAACGACCCGGCCGACCATTTTGTGTATTGTAGCCCTGTTCCCCTATTTATTGCCTTTTCTATGTTCATTTGTGATTATGTGACTTTCTGGGTGATTGGTTTGGTTTCAAGAAAGTTTCGGAATGAATTGAGATACTTAGTCCCAAGGTTGAAAGCTTAACTTGAGAGAGTTGACTGAAGTTTGAATTTTATGTAGACGACTCCAAAATGGTGCTTTGATGATGCCAATAGCTTTGTATTGTGCTTTTGTACTTATGCATATGTACGGATTTGGATTTGGAGGTGTGTAGGTTGGTTTGGTGCTCTTTAGCGCATGTTAGAAAATTGAATGTTTGGAAGGTTGAGAGGTTTGACCAGGAGTTGACTTATGCAATATTTGAGGTCATTCGAAGTTCATTTGGTATGGTTTGGCATGAGTTTTAGAAGTTGGAAGTTCATTAGTTTCATTAGACTTGAATCGATGTGCGATTCATGGTTTTGGTGTTATTTTAGGTGATTTGAGACTTTCATTACATTCATATTGTGTTTTAGGACTTGTTGATATGTATGGATCGGGTCCTGGGGTCCTCGGCTGTGTTTCAGATGGTTGACAGTAGGAACTAGTCTACTTACCTTCTTGATAAAGTCACGGAGTACCTATGCTATACGAACAACCTTCAAGACAACGATGATCTTGCAAATTGTTCGATCAAACAAAGAACGAGTTCAATTTTAAATCACACCAAAATTGGACAAGCTAAGTCTCACATTTTTGGAGAGCACAAAGGCTTGGCAAAAATTTGTATTCAATATAATGCCAAAGGTACTAAAATAATGAAGGCTTATATAGAATGAGCCTTGTCCTAAATCAACTAGGAAACAAATAACTAGCATAAAGGCCACAATTTGGCTAAGTTTAAAGAATAGTCACGCAGGACCCCTTAAGTAAGAATCAATGTCTTCTACAGCAACACAATAATACAACATAAACACAATCGTTCTGAATGAGTCTTCCTTGAATTCTTGAAGTTCTTGAACATTAATTTGTTGTTCTTGTAGGGAGTCTTGAAAAACATGTAAGGGGGGCTAAAACGTGTAAGGGAGGCCGAATTTGGGAGGAGAAGGAGGAGGAATAGGAAACCCTAATTCTAGTCCAAGAAGGAAACAACTCCCAATCCAAAAGGGAGAAGTTTCAAGAAGTTGAAATTCTATTTCGACAAGGAGAAGAGGGGCTAATTTGGGTTGGAAAAGGAGAAGGGGGGACCAAAAATCCTAAGAGCTAAGGAGAGAGGATTGGTCTTCTCATAACTAAAGTGGGAAAGCTTCAAAAAATTTCCTTCCCTTTACTATTTCGAAATTCCTTCTTGAATTACAATAATTTTAGTTAGTAATTATTAGGTAATTTCCTACTTAAGTAATTACTAATCTTTGAGCTTGTAGGACCTCGTGCTAAAACTCAGAATTTCCACTTTCATAGATAATGTTTGGCTTCTTGTGCTCACTTAAAAAGCTGTCCGCTTATTGAGTCACATAAATTCACTCACCCCGAAGAAACTATTGAACTTGTGAACTTGAAAGGTCACTAAGGAACTTGATCAATTAGAGGAAGCCAATTTGAGGATAAGTATGAAATTCTACCCGAAATTTGAGTGAACATGAGAGTCATTCAAAAAGTGATAGAGAGTATTTTTTAACTAACCTTAACACATTCTCTAGTCTTGTTTCTTTTGCAGGTACATGGCTACAAAAGGATAAAAGGTTGTGACTGACATTACTTTAGCCGAGCTATGGGCTGAAGTAAGGGCACTTAGTATCCGAGTAGAGAACCTTGAAAGAACCGCTAGTACTGGGAAGAATGTCGGGGAAGGAACTAGTTATGGTTCTACCTTAAGACCTGAACATGATGGTACTGTTCGTGAGGTGGAGAGTCACGAGGAGATTGAGGAAGATAAGGGAGCTGATTTGGTTGAGTGTGACGATGAAGTTTCTACTAATGTTCACCCCTTGACTAGTGTTGTTAATGATGTTTTGCAGGAATATGTGGACATGTTTCCCGAAGAGATGCCGAGTGGACTGCCTCTGTTGAGGGGGATAGAACACCAAATTGACGTTGTTTCGGGGTCACAGATTCCAAACCAACCAACATATTGAAGCAATCCACAAGATACTAAAGAGTTGCAACGACAAGTGGATGAGCTATTGACTAAGGGGCTAGTTCGAGAGAGTCTAAGTCTGTGTGTCGTACCCGTGATCTTGGTTCCAAAGAAAGACGGCACCTGGAGGATGTGTGTTGATTGTCGAGTCATCAACAAGATAACGGTAAAGTATCATCATCCTATCCCTTGGTTAGATGACATGCTAGATGAGTTATGTGGTTCAAGTATGTTTTCTAAGATTGATCTTAGGTCCGGTTACCACCAATTCCGCATGAAACTGGATGATGAGTGGAAAACTGCATTCAAGACCAAGTTTTGTCTGTATGAATTGTTGGTGATGCCTTTTGGTCTCTCCAACGCACCTAGTACGTTCATGCGATTAATGAATCATGTGCTTAAACCGTTTCTTAATAAGTTTGTGGTTGTCTACTTTGATGATATCCTGATTTATAGTAGAAGTTTAGATGACCATGTTGATCACTTAAGGCAAGTGTTTGAAGTATTGAGAGCCGAAAAACTATATGTTAATTATAAGAAGTGTGCCTTTTGTGTGGAGAGAGTATGTGGAGCGTGTTTTGAATCTAAAAGAGGTATGTCTAGGTCTAATAATTATGGTTTGTATACTCCCTTACCCGTTCCTACTAGTCCTTTGGTAGATGTTTCGATGGATTTTGTGACGGGGCTGCCGCGATCTCGAGGTGGTCATGATAGCATCTATGTGGTTGTAGATAGATTTTCTAAGATGGCTCACTTCATTCCCTATAAAAAATGTGATGATGCACAGCATGTTGCTTCTTTGTTCATTGCTAATGTCTTAAAGTTGCATGGTGTGCCTCGAACTATTGTTAGTGATAGGGATGCTATGTTTTTGAGTTATTGTTGGAAGTGTTTGTGGGGTTCTCTTGGCACCAAATTGTTGTTTTCTACATCACATCATCCACAGACTAATGGTCAAACTGAGGTTTTTAATCGCACCCTGGGAGCTCTTCCCCGAGCTTTGACCAAAGGGAAGTTCAGCACTTGGGCTGACCGATTACCTATTATGGAGTTTGTATATAATAGAACTGTTCACCGAATGACTATCAGTACTCTATTTGAATGTGTTTTTAATCCTTTGATACCACTTGATCTTGTTCCTTTGCCGAGAGATGCAGTTATTAGCATTGATGGAGAAAACCGGGCAGCCGCGTTGCTCCAATTGCATGCTAAGGTGAGAAAAACTTTGGAGGATGCTTATGAAAAGGTAGCGGTCAAGAAGAATAAAGGAAGAAAAAAGTTGGACTTAAAGAGAGGTAACTGAGTTTTGGTGCACTTCCACAAGGAACGATTTCTGAACCATAAGAAAGGGAAGTTGGCTCCGCGAAGAGATGGACCATTTCATGTGCTGCAGAAGATCAATAATAATGCTTATGTCATAAAACTGCCTGCTGATTATGCTGTTTCTAAGACATTCAATGTCTCTGATTTGACTCCTTGTGCTTCATTGAAACATGAAGATGGTGGTTTGCATTAGTTTCTAGTGTAATGGCAACTGAGAGGGATTGGATGCAGGTGCAAGGCCGCAGAAGCGACCTAGTGACTGCAAAAGAGAGCTAGGCTGGAGCTGATGAACAGTGCGAATTAGAGGGATTTTCCGCATTTGCGAGCCCGGGCAAGTGAGCACAGAAGCGAAGATGGCAGGAGCCCTAGGAGTTTGCAAATGCAGACGTCAGATTGCACAAGCGGTCCTGCAGGTGCGGAGATGGGATTGCAGGTGCGCATGGTCAGAAATTAAGTTGTTTCACAGATGCGGGATTTTGACTATAAATGCAGCATTGTAGGTGCGAATAAGTGAGCCGCAGGTGCAAGATTGCTGGGCAGAAGGTTTAAATCGAGGGTTTGGTCATTTTTATCACAATTGGAATTTTAGAGCTCGGTTGGACGCAATATTTAGGAGGCTTTTTGCTAAAATTTGAGAGGTAAGTGAAGCTTCATCATTTTTATAATAGATATTGATTGCCCATTTATTATTACACCTACTTTATGTGAATTTAAGGTGAAATTTGGGGGATTTTAGGCTATGATATTGGAGAGTGTGATTTGGTAATTTGAGGGCATATTTGTAGTTAGAATTCGATGAAATTGGTATGGTTGCACTCGTAATTGAATGGGTGTTCGGAATTTGCGAATTTTGTTGGGTTTCGGGGTACGTGCCCAAGGTTGACTTTTGGGTTGATATTCTGATTTTGATTAAAGACCTTAGCTTTATTATGTGGGGTCGTTTCTTATGGATCTTATTGATGATATTAAGTTTCTTTGACTAGATTCGAGTCACTCGGAGGCCCATTTGTGTGGCAAGGGCTTTTTGGGGTATTGATTTGTGATTTATGAGGTAAGTAACTTATCTAAACTCAATTTGAGGGTAATTATCCCGGTTAGCCATGTTATATGAGATGTATTGGGCTGACACACATGCTAGGTGATGGGCTCGTGGGTGTGCACCTGAATAATCATGATTCGAGTTGACTTCTAGACTATTACAGGAGTTGTTTTGCTATCACACCTTGTTATATAAGTGTTTTCGCTAGTTGTTTGATTATCTGAGTTGTGATTCATGTTAGAATTCATGTTTAGGCTATATGCTTATTGGGTTGATCCTAATGAGGCTATTTTTCTCGATTCGAGCTATCTGACTTAACTGTAGTTATACAGCCACTCATGATTCATCATTTGCATATTATATATCAGTCTCTGTGCATTATTCATTATTACATCACATGTTGTTGTTGTTTTCCATGTGAGATACTGTTTGGGCTAAGTAATATGAGGTTGTGAGCCCTTGAGACTGGAGAGGTTGATGACTGAAGTGGGCTATAGAGCCATGTTGAGAGTGATATTTTGATCGGGTTGAACGCAGCAATAGGCCATATTTGCTTTATTGTTATTTGGATCTGGTTGCACACTACAACAAGCCATATTAGCTTTTGATTAGCCCTCGGGCAGGATTCGCCCCTCCGGAGTATGTCATGAGCAACGACGAGCGCATGCACAATGATATATACACGTGCTTTGGTCAGGGGAATTGATGCTTGGCACCCGTACGATGCTGAGTGGTTGTGTGTGTGTGATGAAGTGGGCATTTGTGTCAGGCACCTTGAGTGAGCTGAGGGTGAGAGTACTTGAGGATATCACTGTGAAATCATTAACTTGACATGCATATTTGACATGTAGGCATAGATATGTATTTTTTTCCTACTAGCCTACTAGCTAGTAAATGAAATGTTCATACCCCTGTTAGGCTTTAAGTGTTATACTTGGAAGCATGTTGTTGATGTAATGTGAACGAGCTGAACATGACAATTACTTTGAGTTATTTACTGTTACTATCATCATTATATCCTCCGTTATTATTGATATTGGTCATTGACTATTTCTTCTGAGCTCGTAACTGCTTTCAGCCCAAGGTTAGATTTGTTACTTATTGAGTACATGGGCTCGGTTGTACTCATACTACACACTACACTTTGTGCACACATCTAGGTACTTTCGAACGTGGTGATTGCTAGAGGTATGTCGGTATCAGTACTTGGGACACTATGAGGTAGCTTTTATGCCGTCTGCAGAACTTGAAGTTCTCTTTTATTTATTTCCTTTGTTACTGCTCTATTGTCTAGTCAATTGTATAGAGGATTTGGCTTTGTATTTCGATATTCAGTAGTGCTTATGTATGATACTAGATCGTTGGGATGGATGTAGTAGTATTTTTGTTGCTTTCTCAGTTATTTCATGATGTTTCCGCTGTTGAGTTTATTAAACCTTTTTATATCAAAATCATTGTTGTTGTGTGACTATGGGCTTGCCTGGCAAGTAGTGTTAGGCATCGTCGCAGCTCTGGGGGGAGTTGGGTCATGGCAAGTTAGTATTGGAGCACCAGGTTGCTTAGGTCTCACGAGGCATGAGCAAGTTTAGTAGAATCTTACGGATCGATATGAAGACGTCTGTACTTATCTTAGAAAGGCTACCAAACTGTTAGGAAACTTCAATTTCTTGTATTATTATCATGCGGACTTGTTAATTTTGAAGTTTGAACCTCTATTCTTATATTCTCTCACAGATGGTGAGGACATGTTCAACAGATCAAGCACCAAAACCACCAGTCAATGTTGCGAGAGGTCGGGGTTGAGGTGGAGGCTAAGTTGGGGCTCACACTGCAGTGAGGCAAGGACTTGTGTAGCCACCAGTTGCTCCAATGGAGGAGCAGGTGTTGGATACTATTTACTCGGTGGACCAGCTTACGCACCGGTGGTGCCTATTGTGATACCCGGTCTTCATGAGGCTTTGGATTAAGTTTTGAGTGTGTTACGGGATTGGCTCAGGCGGTCTTGATGCCCGGTGTACCAGCTACCTCACAGGCTGGGGGAGGAGCCTAGACTCCCATCGCCCGTACACCAGGGAAGCTAGCTTAGGCCATGAGACACTAGGGGTATTACTAGTACAGCCAGTTCTTGCTGCTCGAGCTGAGACTGGTCCATCTATGACTGATGCATGAGTAGAGGAGATTGGAGAAGTTTAGGAAGCTTAATCCACCCGAGTTCGCCGGAGGTGAGTCAGAGGATGCTCAGGATTTTCTGGATCACTGTCATCAGATTCTTCTCATTGTGGGTATTGTAGATATCAGTGGAGTTGCTTTCACTACTTTTAAGCTAATAGGGCAGCATACAGAAGGTGGTGAGATTTGGAGTTAGCCAGGCCAGCTGGTGCAGCGCCACTTACGCGGCATAGGTTCTTAGTTCACTTCTTAAATAAGTTTGTTCCACAGACTCGTAAAGAGGAGTTGCACAGGGAATTTGAGCAGCAATGCTAGGGAGATATGACTGTGACTCAATATGAGACGAGATTCATAGATTAGGCTTGACATGTCGTATGGATGGTTCCCACGGAGAAAGAGAGCATCAGGAGGTTCATTGATGGCCTCAACTATGGTCAACGTTACAGTTTGGCTCGAGAGGCCGAGACGGATGCCAGGTTCAACCTGGTGGTTGAGATTGATAGGCACTTGGAGCAGGTTCGCATGTTTAAGTGCGAGGAGCGGGAGGGCAAGAGGTTTGGTGGTTCAGTTGGTATTTAGTGGTACAAAATCTAGAGGCCAGTCATATCACATAGAGGTCATCTTTTAGTGCACTCCTAGCTCAGAGCTCAACTGTGCTCCATCAGTTTAGGGTTCGTCTGTAATGGGTTCTTTCAGTGGTTATTCTAGTTCTCGGGGTCCAGTTCAGGCCCTGCAACCATCCCTAGATCGAGGTTGCTACGAGTGTGGGGAGTTAGGTCATTTGAGGAGGTATTGCTCCGTCTTATTCGAGGGTTCGTGCAGTAGAGAGGTAAGGATATAATTCCTGTACCAATTACTAACCACCTACTCAGCCAGATCGGAATGGGACTTAAGCAGCTCGAGGACGCCCTAGAGGGGGACGTCAATCAAGTGGTGGTGAGGATCGATCCGATACTTTTCCTGCCAGTCCAGAGGCAGTTGCTTCTGAGGCAATAATCACATGTATTGTTTCAGTGTGCCACAGGGAAGCTTCAGTATTATTTGATCTTGGTTCCACTTATTCCTATGTGTCATTGTACTTTGCTTGTTATTTAGATATGCCACATGATTCTTTATTTATGCATGTTCATATATCTATGCTGGTGGATGATTCTATTTTTGTAGGCCGTGTATATCAGTCATGTGTGGTGACTATTGGGGGATATGAGACGCGAGTTAATCTTTTATTACTTAGCATGGTTGATTTTGGCGTGATTTTGGGCATGGATTCGTTGTGGCCATATCATGCCATCCTTGATTGCCACACTAGGACCGTGACGTTGGCGATGCTGGGGTGCCGAGGTTTGAGTGGCGAGGCTCCTTGGATTATGTTCTTTGTAGGGTGATTTCACATTTGAAGGCTCAACAGATGGTTGAGAATGGATGTTTGGCATATTTGGACTTCGTGAGGGATGTTAGTGCTGATACTCCTAAAACTGAGTCAGTTCCGGTAGTGAGGGATTTCCTAGATGTATTTCCAGCATATCTGCCGAGCATGCCATACGACAGGGACATTGATTTTCGTAGTGGCTTGGTACCAGCACTCAACCCATCTCTATTTCACTGTATCGCATGTCACCTATTTAATTGAAGAAGCAGTTGCAGGAGCTACTTGATAAGGGCTTCATCGGGCCTAGTATATGTATTGACTACAGGCTGTTGAACAAGGTTACTATTAAGAACAAGTAACCACTACCGTGCATTAATAACTTATTTGATCAGCTTCAGGATGCTAGACTGTTCTCGAAAATTTATTTGAGGTCGGGGTAATCAGTTGAAGATCCGGGTTAAAGATATTCTCACGGCGGCATTCAAGACTTATTGTAAGGCCCCGTAAAACATTTCACCTAAAACCCGGAGTTTCACGGTGTTGAGGTAGATTATTGTATTTGAGGGTTGTAGAAAATCTTAATGGCGAGCTTGCGAGCCGCATACGGACTTTTTGGTTTGATTAGAGCGTTGGGGAGTAGAAGAAAAAATTTTGCAGAACAAGGTGTTTCTGTGGTCAATTATGCGATTGTAGAACTGATCTGCGGACTACAGATGCATCACAGAGTGAAGCAGAGAAAGGGGCCAATTTTTGAGGCTATTGTGCTGTCAACTATGCAACTGCATAATCATTTTGTAGGCCGCACATTCGTCGTAGAACCAGCAGGAAGATTTCCGAAAGGAGATTCTGCGGCCCATTCTGCGGCCGCATAATTGATATGCGGGCTGTAGACCTGGCCACAAACTGGACCATACCAACCCATTTTTTGGGACCGTTTCTGCCGTCCATTTTGCGGGCTGCAGACCTGATTTGCGGTGCACTCTGTGACCGCAGAGTTGAGTTCGGAGGGTCCATTTTTTGATTTGTAAAACCTGACCCCATTTGATTAAAAGCCATTGGGTCTCATATAGAAGGAAAAAGTCTGCCATTTTAGAGTGAGGGGAGTGCTTTAGAGAGAGAGAGGGAGAGAGAGGGAGAGGAAGAAGCTCTAAGCACTTTGTTCATCAACCCTTGCTCAAGCTTTGAAATTCAACTAGGAAAACACACAAGGTCTTCACCCGAGAGGTAAGATTCGACTCTCTAGCCCTCAATTTTGGGATTGGACTGAAAGTAGGTAATGAGAAGTGTGATGCTTGAGTGTTATTTATGCATGCCTGTACCATCAAAGGTTGGTGGGAAGGTTATTGTGCTCAAATGGGTAAACATTAGGTTGTGGGATGAAGGAATCTGCCATAGGAGAACCTTGAAACCTTAATGCACACCTAGTGCTTCATAAAATGCTCAAATGAGCTGAAACCCCGAGTATCTTACTAATTATGGTTCAAATTTGTCATGTTTCTAATAGATTGAAGTCTCTAGGATTTTTGTCACATTATAGTAATTTAAGGAAGCTCAAGCTGGCTAAACTTCTCTTGTAGAATCGATTTCCATGATGTCCTCGTAAGTTGCAATCATGATTGGCTCAATTTCTTATTTCTCGTGTTCCGAGTCCTTCCTGATAGATTTGATTATTCTAGAATAAGAGTTGTGTTGAAAGATGTGTGTACTCAAAATGTGTTCCAAATGTTCCTATCATATAATGATTCCCTCTGAGAATGTAATCTAGTATGTTCAATGTACCAAATGTGTTGTGATTTTAATATCATGTTTCAACTGCAAGTTAGTATGCCTATTAGTGGAAGAGAAACTTAATGTGCTTAAGAATCTTGTTTACCCATATCTGTACTTAAAGACTGGATTTGAAATTCTCCTATTAATGATAATCGATGGAAACTCTTGAAAGTTATAGGGGTGAGTATGAAATATTAAATACAGTCGACGTGCCGAGAATGATAATACAATTATGGCCACTAGCGCCAATAAAATGGAAAGAGGTGTGAAAGATTATAAAATGAATTTTAAATCCTCTAAATAATAAATGCTTTCGGAGTATCTTTTAGTCACCGAGGAAGGGTAGGTCGAAATAACCTTACCCCAAAACTACACGTGCCGGTGTAGGAGTGATTGAAGGGTGAATCCCCGTGTTGATGTGATGAGATTGTTTTCCCGTATATGGGATGATATTGATGTGTTTTTGCCTTAAATGGGATGATATTATTGCTAGTGAGATGTGATGTGATGTCGATCCACACGGCATTGTGGTGAGACAGATTAGCTGATCGGGCTGAGATAGGACTCCATGCCGCGCACATGGTGGTGTTGTGATTGTTTGTCCCGGGGCGAGATGACTTAGCCGATAGGGCTGAGATCGGCGTCCGTGCTAAAGCACGGTGGTATATCAGTACTAAAGATCTCCTACCTTAAAAATATTGAAACTTACTTGAAATTTATCTTTCTCCTAACTTGATATCTTGATACTGTTTGAGGCTTTCATTGATTTCATGTTTCCTTCTCATTTTACTATCACTCGTTCCATTGAGAGGGTGCTTAGTTTTACATACTAGTGCTATTCCATATGTATTAACATCCCATTTGCTGGGGGCACTGCATCTTTAATGGATGTAGGTGGTTCCACTTCTGGTGGTATTGATCAGTGATAGTAGTACACCCTCTCCTCAGCTTACTTGGTGAGCCCCATTTCATTCCGGGGTCTTGTATCTCTTGTCCTCTATATATATTGTTTTGAGGTATAGCCGTAGCCTTGTTTCCGGCACCATCATGTTACTCTTTTTTATCTATTAGAGGCTTCGTAGACATAGTGTGGGTGGTATCGTTATTTTGGGAAAGTTAAACTAAAGATGTTGTATTTGTAACACAAGTTCCACTTTAAACTATGAAAGTGTATGCATTTTGAAACTTGATAATGACGTAACTAATGGTAATGAACTGGTTTTGTTCACATGACCCTTCATTGTCTAATAAGTTAAATATATCTTTTCTTTATTCATGGGTGAGCTTGGGTTGAAGGCATTGTACAGGTTTGCTTTGTCGGGTTATCTCGGTTGAGCGCCAGTCGCGCTCCCCGAGGTCAGAGCATAATGAAGTAGAAATAAGGGGAAACGGAGAGGTAACTCATGAGACGACTGGCCGGGTCGTCACATCCTCCCCAACTTAAACAAATGTTCGTCCTCGAACGAGTCAAGAAACATACTTGAAGCCTCAAATAGGTGAGGATATCTGCTCCGCATCTCCCGCTCGGTCTCCCAGGTAGCCTCCTCCACAGGCCCACCTCTGCACTGCACTTTCACTGAAGCTATATCCTTGGACCTCAACTTCTGAACCTAACGACCCAAAATAGCCACTGGCTCCACATCATAGGTCAAGCCATCATCTAACTGAACCGTGCAGGAGAACACTCGCGCTCCCTGAAGCTGGTCAAATAAATCATCAATGCGAGGCAAAGGATATTTGTTCTTAATTGTTACCTTGTTCAATTGCCTATAATCGATGCACATTCTCATTGTACCATCCTTCTTCTTCACAAACAGAACCGACGCACCCCAAGGTGACACACTAGGCCGAATGAACCCCGTATCTAGGAGTTCCTGAAGCTGCTCCTTCAATTCTTTCAACTCTGCTGGTGCCATACGATACGGCGGAATAGAAATGGGCTTAGTGCCCGGCACCAGGTCAATACCAAAATCAATATCCCTGTCTGGTGGCATGCCCGGCATGTCTGCAGGAAATACATCGGAAAAATCCCTCACAACTGGAACAGAATCAATGCTAAGAGTCTCACCTCCAACATCCCTCACAAATTCTAGATATGAAAGGCAACCCTTCTCAACCATACGCTGGGCCTTCAAGAACGATATCACTCTACTAGGAACCTAATCAGTCACACCACGCCACTCGATCTGCGGTATACCCGGCATAGCCAAAGTGACTGTCTTAGCATGACAGTCTAGAATAGCACGACACGGAGATAACCAATCCATGCCCAAAATGACATCAAAATCCACCATGCTCAATAACAATAGGTCTAGTCATGTCTTCAAACCCCCAATAGTCACCACACATGACCGGTACACACGGTCTACAACAAGAGTATCGCCCACCGAGGTAGACGTATGAACAGGCAGCAAGGAACTCCCAGGGCGTACACAAATAATGAGCAAAATATGAGGACACATAAGAATACGTTGAACCGGGATCAAATAATACAGAGGCATCTTTGTGGCAGACTGAAACAATACCTGTAATGACAGCATCTGAAGCAATGGCTTCTGTCCTGCCTGGAATAGCATAGAAATGAGCTTGGCCACCGCCTGATCGACCTCCCCCTCTAGGGCAACCCCTGGCTGCCTGACCTCCACCCCTAGCTAGCTGGGCGGGTGGTAAAGTAACTGGAGCAGAAGTCGAGGGCTGACCCCTTTGCTGAGACGAACTAGCACCATGATGACGACACTGCCTCCACATGTGGCCCATCTGGCCACACTCATAACAGCTCCCTGGTGCTGGAGAAGAGAGCTGAAGGGAACCCCTCGCACCAGAGTGTCTAGCAGATGCACTCGGCATAGAAGAACCCTGGGCTGACGGAGTACGAGCTGAACTCTGAGCTGGAAGGGCATTGAGTGATGACTGGCCCTGCTGCAACCCATGATAACCATGACCTGAAGATGCCCCGCGATACTGTGGACGAGCTGACTGAGCTGGCCTGAAAGAACGACCTCTACCATGCTGAAACTGACCCCTCGAAGGAGTACCACTATAATTGCCCCTTCCTCGAGGCCTCTTGGCCTCCCTCTCCTCTCGCTCCTGACGACGAACTATCTCAATCTCGCAAGCGAGATCAACCACCTCCTCGAACGTAGCACCCAACACTCTCTCTCTGGTCATAAGAATACGGAGATGATAGTTAAGGCCATCAAAAAATCTCCTGATCCTCTCACGATCTGTCAGAACCATCCAGACGGCATGACGAGCCAACTCATAAAACCTCGACTCATACTGTGACACAGTCATATCTCCCTGTCACAACCACTCGAACTGTCTAGGCAGCTCCTCTCTGCGGGACAGGGGCACATACTTCTCCAAGAAAAGAGTGGAGAACTGCTGCCAAGTAAGGGGCGCTACACCAACCGGCCTACGCCTCTCAGACGCCTCCCACCAAGTGAAGGAAGCTCCAGAAAACTGAAAGGTGGTAAATGCCACACCACTAGACTCAAGAATCCCGGCTGACGGAGCATCCGCTGACACTTATCAAGAAAACCCTAGGCATCCTCGCCCTCAGCACCACTGAATGACGGAGGCTGGAGTCTACCAACCCTCTCAAGATGACGCTGCTCATCATCCGGCATAACTGGTACCATGAACTCCTGGGCTGGTGCAACCGGTTGGGCTGGAGGTGCCCCCGGTGTCTGAAGTCCCTGCACTACCTGGTCAGGTGTACGAGCAGCGGGGGTCTGATTGCCTCCCCCGGCCTATGAAGTAGCTATTACTGTGGTGGCTGAAACTGCCTGAGCCGGGCCAGTGCAAACGGATAAGATCTGAGCCAAGGCCTCCTGAAGACCCGGAATCACGATAGGCACAGCTGGTGCCTGAACTGGTGCTGCTGGAGCCTGATCCTGAGCTGGGGCAGCTGGTGGATCAACAGGTGCTGCCCTCGCTGCTCTGCCTCTGCCACGACCATGACCGCGTCCACGGCCTCTGGTGTCCATAGTGGGTGGCACTGGTGGTCGTCCACCTCATTCGGTAGCTCGCGTCCTAACCGCCTCGTGAGAAAATAGGATAACAGAAGTTTAGTGCTCGTATCAACAAGTTCGCATGACAAGAATTTCAAGAATATGAAGTTTTTCCTAAAAGGTTCTGCAGCCTCTCGAGGATAAATACAGACGTCTCCGTACCGATACGCGAGACACTACTAAACCCGCTCGTGACTCGTAAGACCTATGTAACCTAGGCTCTGATACCAACTTGTCACGCCCTAACCCCGAACCCGGTCGTGATGGCGCCTCTCGTGAAGACAAGGCTAGGCAATTTAACCAAAATCTTATTTTAAGTAGTTAATTAACATGAAAACAATATAAGCATGATGAAAGCAATAATTCGCGGAAATATAGTTAACCATAATGGAAACCATCCCGACAGAAATCAAACCGGGGTGTCAGAACTCATGAGCAACTATGGATCCTGATACAAATCTACTAAAAACAATATCTGGCATAACTGTTTGAAAAACATGAAAACAATAAGATAAGGGAGATACGGGGCTGCGGACGCCAACAGCTACCTCGTAGTCTCTGAATCACCGCCTGGACGGGAGGAGTCGGCACTCCGAAGCGGAACCAACAACGCCTGAATATGCACACATGGTGCAGGGAGAAATATCCAAATGATCAACGGTTTAAAGAGTTAGAAACTAGACTCGAAGATCTTTCATTTGATAGGTTGTACACTATATAACTCTTTATATATTTCGAGATATGAGCTTCTAAAGTAGATCAGAAAATTCTATCAAAATTGCTCCACCAGCCAATTTCGATCAATCATAACATTCTGTAAAAATGTCCAAATTATAAATGGTTTATCTTTCTGGAAACTAGATTCAAAGAGCTACAACTTTCATGCCTTGATTATCTCATAATTCCTTATATATTTCGAGATATATGCTTCCAAAGTCGGTCATGCGCAGCAGAAATTTCTGCTATGCACAATGCCTAGAAAATAGCAGCAGTACCAGGCTTCGGTTAATCTATTGTAACATTTGATACCAATGTCCAAATGATAAATGGTTTATGTTTCTGGAAACTACATTCAAAGGGATACAACTTTCATTTTTGGACCATCTCCAAATTCCTTACATATTACGAGATATAAGTTTCCAAAATCGGTCTTATGCAGCAGAAATTTCAGCTATACACACTACCTGGAAAACAATAGCAGTACCAGGCTTCGGTTAATCTATTGTAACATTCTGTATATATTTCCAAATGATAAATGTTTATATTTATTGAAAATAGACGCAAAGGGCTACAACTTTCATATTTTGAAAATTTCCAAATTCCTTATAGGTTGTGAGATATAAGCTCCCAAAATAAGCTCCGTGCAGCAAAAATTCTGCGATGCACCAGCAGTAAACAAATGGATAGAAATGGTCCGAGACTACTCCGAAACGCACCCGAGTCATTCGGGACCCCGTCCGGATATACCAAAAAATCCTAAAACATATTACGGACTTAGTCGAGGCCTCAAATCACATCTAACAACACTAAAAACACGAATGATACCCCAATTCAAGCCTAATGAAACAAATAAATTCCAACTTCTACATTCGATGCCAAAACCTATCAAATCAAGTCCGATTGACCTCAAATTTTGCACACAAGTCATAAATGACGTAACGGACCTATGAAGATTTTCAGAACTGGATTCCGACACCTATATCAAAAAGTCAACTCCTCGGTCAAACTTTCCAAAAATCTCCCATTTTCCAACATTCGCCAAAATGCGCTGAATTGTCCTACGGACTTCCAATTTCAAATCCGGATATACGCCTACGTCCGAAATCACCATACGAAGCTATAGAAACTCTCGAAATTCAATTCCGACCCTCGGATCAAAATCTCGCCTAACAACCGGAAATCGCCAAAATACTAACTCCACCAATTCAAGCCTAATTCTACATCGGACCTCCAAAACTAATTCCGATCACACTCCTGAGTCATAAATCAACTCCCGAACCATCGGAACTTACATCCGAGCCCTCTAACGCATAAATCAACATCCGGTTGACTTTTCCAACTTAAACCTTCTTAAAAGAGACTAGGTGTCTCATTCCTTACCAAATCCACTCTGAACGCAAACTATTCAACTCGATCACATAAAACACGGATAACGAAGCATAATGAAGCAGAAATGGGGGGAAACGGAGCGGTAACTCATGAGACGACTGGCCGGGTCGTCACACCATTTGAGGGGAATAATCTCATCACATCAATCTCATCCCAAATAAGGGGAATAATGACAACCTACTCCTACACCGGTACGTGTAGTTTCGGGGTTAGGTACTTCAACCTACCCTTCCTCGGTGACTAACGATGCTCCCAAATGTTTATTATATAAAGGAATTTCAGTTTGTTTCATGGTCTTTTACTCATCTTTTCATTTCATTGGCACCGGTGGCCACACATGTAATGTCATTCTTGGCACATCGGCCGTACTTCCTATTTCCTGTTCACCCTTTTCATTTTCAAACATCATCATGGATTATCAACAACAAAGCATCTCTAATCACGAATTTTAATACACATATGAGCAAATAAGTGTTTTAGGCACATTGAGCTTTCTTCCACAATTTGGCATAATAACTCGCAATTTAGACATATTTGAATTCATAATACTTCGACACGTGGTCATATTCAAATACAATCTCGAAGGATAACACAATATGAAAAGAGCATTCGCAAAACATGTTGCACATATATATTTCGACACAGAGTTTATTCGTAATAGTTAAATTTATAAGGAATAAATCGAAACATGAGATATAAGAGCTTGTGCCAATGATAATTACAGCTTATGAGGACATCATGGATTCGATTCTACAAGTGGAGTTTAGCCAACATACTTCACTTTTAGCTCTTCTTAAATTAGTACACAGTTCTGAAAATCCTAGCAAATTTGATCTATTTAGTGACATGATAAAATTGAGCCACAATTAGGAAGATATTCATAGGCTCAGCTCACTTAAGCATTTTATCAAGCACAAGGTGTGCATTATGTTTTCAAGGTCCTCCTATGGTGGATTCCTTCACCCCACAACCCAATATCTACCCTTTGGAGTTCAACAACCTTCCCACAACTTTGTTGGTACATCAATGCATAGATAACACCCCATACCTAAGAATCACATCCCCATTACCCATCTTCTACCCCAACTCAAAATCGAAGACTAGAGTAAGGAACCTTATCTCTTAGATGAAGAACTTGTGGGTTTTCCTTGTGAATTCTCCAACTCTCGAGCAAAGATTGATGAACAATTAGCTTAGGAATCCCCCTCTCACTCTAGACCACTTTCCTCTCTATAAAATATAAGTTATAACCAGCCAAAATAAACCCTACGTTCTTTTTATAAAAATGGGATCGGGTGAAATTTTCCAAAATATAAACTCTATGAAGCCGGATCTGCGGTCGTAGACCAGATTGCAAAACAGGTATGCAGCCCGTAACGGGGACCGTAGAAAGGGTCCCAAAAAGTGGGCAGGGCTGGACAGGTCTGCGATGGACGTGCCGTCCGCAGATCAGTTCTGCGGTTGCATAATGGACCACAGAACCTCCTTCCGAAGTTTTCTCATGCCGGATATGCAATGGGTTGTGCAGCCCGCAAAATTGTTATGCGGCCGCATAATGGACTGCATAATGGTCCTGAAAATTAGCTCAAGTTCTGCTTCACTCTGCGGCTGGTCTGCGGTCCACAAAGTGGTTATGCAAAATGATTCCTTCAACTCCCCGACGTATTGTACAACCCACAAAGTCTGTACCGTGGCTGGCAAGCTCGCCGTGATGAACTTTTACAACCTTCAATCACATTACTCTACCTCGGTGCCACAAAACCCCGTGTTTTAGGTGAAATTTTACGGGGCCTTGCATCCTCCCCCACTTAAGATCATTCGTCCTCCAATGAGGGTCAAATTTCATTAGCATCCAATGTGACTCAGCTATTACTTCACACACCAACAATTCCAAATTTTTGACGGACTCCCTAAATTTCCAAAATTTTCGCCAGAGTCACCCCTGTAATTGGGCCTGTCGACCTGCCAGAGAATCCTAGAAACCAAAACTAACAACATATACATAATCTAACGAAGCAACATAACATGCAAATAACACCAACTGTGGCCTCATGAGCAGTATATTACCAAAAAGGAACACCCTTAACATTAGCTGTACAAGCGAAACAAATTCATAGAAGGTAAACGTTTATCATTTTTATAGAACAAAACTTCATAAATACATAGCTATTTAAACAAATTAGAGTACTTTTCTTCATTTCTTCCTCGGCCTCCCAGATTGCCTCTTCGACCTGTTGGTTTCGCCATAGCACTTCCACAGAGGCAATATCTTTATTTCTCAACTTAAAGACTTGCCTATCAAGAATAGCAACTGGAATTTTTTCATAAGTCAATTCCTCATTAATCTTAGTAGTGTCAATCGGAACAATAAGCGATGGATCTCCAACCACATTCTTCAACATGGATACGTGAAATACGGGGTGCACTAAAGACATCTCTGGAGGTAGTTCAAGCTTGTAAACCACCTGACCAATCCTCTGAATGATTCTGTACGGTCCGACATACCTCGGACTCAACTTCCCTTCATACCAAACCGCATTACACCCTTCATGGGGAAACCTTCAAGAATACCCAATCATCTTCTTTGAACTCCAAATCCCTACGACGCACATCTGAATAGGACTTCCGACAACTCTGAGCAGTTTTCCACCATTCTGTAATGATCTTAACCTTCTCCATAGCCTGGTGCACGAGGTCTAGCCTTATCAGCTCTACTTTCGCAATCTCGAACCATCCAATGGGAGATCTACATCTCCTACCATATAAAGCCTTGAATGGTGCCATTTGAATGCTAACATGATAACTGTTGTTGCAGGAAAAGTCTATGAGTAGAAAATGATCATCCCAGCTACCCTCGAAGTCAAGAACACAAGCGCACAACATATCCTTGAGCGTCCGAATAGTTTGCTCTGCCTGCCCGTCAGTTTGTAGATGGACGGTTGTACTAAGATTTACTTGAGTACCCAAACCTTAGTGAAATTTCTTCCAAAAATTAGTTGTGAACTGTGCCCCTCAATATGAGATAATAGAAATTGGAGTGCCATGCAATCTGACTATTTCCCTGATATAAAACTGAGCATACTTTTCTGCTCTGTCGGTAGCTTTAATAGGTAAGATGTGGGATGATTTCGTGAGCCGATCCACCATCACGCAAATCGAGTCAAACTTGCGAGTCGCGCGAGGTAGTCCCACCATAAAGTCCATATTGATCATCTCCCATTTCCATATCAGAATTTCTATATTCTGTACCAACACACCGGGCCTTTGATGTTCGGCCTTTACTTATTGACAATTGGGCATCTTGCCACAATGTTCGCTATAACCCTCAATCACATTACTCTACCTCGGCACCACGAAACCCCAGTTTTTAGGTAAAATTTCATGGGGCCTTACAGAAAGATGGGTCACTAAGGATTTGTATCGACTATCGGTAGCTCAAGAGTCCGCAATCAAAAACCCATTACCAAGGATAGATGACTTGTTTGATCAGTTGCAGGCTGCTAAGTATTTCTCCAAGATTGACCTAAGATCAGGGTATCACCAATTGATGATCAGGGAACAGGATATTCTGAAAACAACTTTCAGGACCCGATATGGGCACTTTGAATTTTCTGGTAATGTCTTTTGAGCTAACAAATGCCCCGGCAGCTTTAATGGATCTTATGAATCGAGCCTTCAAGCATTTTCTTGACTCCTTTTTGATAGTTTTCATTGATGATATTCTTGTATATTCATAAAGTCTAGAGGACCATGCCAATCATCTCAGGGCAGTTTTGCGGAATCTATATCGGCACAAGTTATATGCAAAGTCTTCAGAGTGTGAATTTTGGCTTGAATCTATAACATTATTGGGTCATGTCGTCTCTAGAGAAGGAATTAAGATTGATCCATAAAAGATCACAGTTGTGAAGAATTGGCAGAGGCCTATAACTCCAACAGAGATTCGTAGTTTCTTGGCCTTAGCTAGGTATTAGAGAAAGTTTGTGGGGGGGG
>MCJB01036838.1:30201-63089 GCA_002018475.1 Nicotiana obtusifolia
TTCTCTACTCTTTTCTCTCCGTTGACTAAATTGACGCAGAAGGCAGTTAATTTCCAATGGTCAGATGCTTGTGAAAGGAGCTTCCAAGAGTTGAATCAAGATTGACTACGGCACCGGTGTTGACCCTACCAGGGGTAATGGATGGTTTTGTGGTATATTGTGATGCTTTGAGAATCGAACTAGGATGTGTATTGATGCAACTTGCAAGGTGATTGCCTATGCTTCTAGGCAACTCAAAAATCATGGCAGTAGTGTTTGCGTTGAAGATTTGGCATCATTATTTGTATGGGGTCCATGTGGATATATTCATAGACCATAAGAGCCTTCAATATATTTTCAAACAGAAGAAATTGAATCTGAGGCAGAGAAGATGGCTTGAGCTACTCAAGAACTACGACATCGATATTCTATATCATTTGGGAAAGGCTAATGTTGGGGCGGATGCTCTTAGGCATAAATCTATAGGTAGCTTGGCTCACTTAGAGGCATATCAAAGGTTGTTAGCCAAGGAAGTTCATCGGTTGACTAGTTTGGGAGTTCTTCTTGCAGACTCTAGTGAAGGAGGGGTGATTGTGCAAAATACGGCTGAATCATCGCTTGTTATGGAAGTCAAGGAGAAGCAATATGACGATTCATTGTTGGTACAGTTGAAGGAGGGGATTCACAAGCATAAGACCATTGCTTTTTATCTTGGCATGGATAATGGTACACTAAGGTACCAGGGGCGATTATGTGTTCCTAATATAGATGGTCTCCGGGAAAGAATCATGACCAAGGGTCACACTTCCAGGTATTCCGTGCACCCAGGCTCTACAAAGATATACCATGATCTTAAGGAATTCTACTGGTGGAATGATATGAAGAGGAATGTAGCGGACTTTGTGGCAAGATGTCCAAATTGTCAACAAGTAAAGGCCGAACATCAAAGGCCCGGTGGGTTGGCACAAAACATAGAAATTCGGATGTGGAAATGGGAGATGATCGGTATGGACTTTGTCGTGGGACTACCTTGCACTCCACGCAAGTTCGACTCAATTTGGGTGATTGTGGACCGACTCAAAAAATCAGAACACTTCTTATCTGTTAAGGTTACCGACAAAACGGAACAATATGCTCAATTGTATATCAAGGAAATAGTTAGGTTGCATGGCACTCCAGTTTCTATCATCTAAGATGGTGGGGCACAGTTCGTGGCTAATTTTTTGAAGAAATTTCAGCAAGGTTTGGGTACTTAGGTGAATCTTAGTATCGCCTTCCATCCACAGATCGACGGGCAGGCAGAGCGAACCATTCGGACTCTTGAGGATACGTTGTGCGCTTGTGTTCTTGACTTCAGGGCAGCTAGAATGATCATTTGCCACTCATAGAATTTTCCTACAACAATAGCTATCATTCTAGCATTCAGATGGCGCCATTCGAGGCTCTATATGGCCGGAGATGTAGATCTCCAATTGGGTGGTTCGAGATTAGGGAAACGGAGTTGATAGGGCCAGACCTCGTGCATCAAGCTATGTAGAAGTTTAAGATCATTAAGGAACAATTGAATATTGTCCAGAGTCGTCAGAAGTCCTATTCGGATATACATTGTAGGGATTTGGAGGTCCAAGAGGATGATTTAGTGTTCATGAATGTTTCCCCCATGAAGGGTGTAATGCAGTTTGGTAAGAAAGGAAAATTAAGTCCGAGGTATGTTGGACATTACAGAATCATTCAGAGGATTGATCAGGTAACTTAAGGGCTAGAACCACCTCGATCAATGTCTTTAGTGCACCTGATGTTTCATGTATCCATGTTGAAGAAGCTGGTTGGAGATTCGTGGCTTATTATTTCGGTCAAGACTATAGAGGTTAATGGGGAATTCACATATGAAGAGATTCCAGTTGCCATTCTTGCTAGGCGAGTCCGAAAGCTGAGAAGCAAAGAGATTGGCTCAGTGAAAGTGGTATGGCAAAACCAACAGGTTGAAGAGGCCACCTAGGAAGCCTAGGAAGAGATGAAGAAGAAGTATCCTCATTTGTTTGAATAGTTATGTAGTTGTGTCCATCAAAAAAGAAAAAGTTAAAAGCTAACTCCCTACAGATTATGTTTCCCCTGTACAACCTATGTTAAGAATACTCTTTTTTGGTAGTGTAATGTTTATGGCGTTGTAGCTAGTATTGTTTCCATGTTGTGTTACATCGTTGTGTTATGATTATGCTGTTAGGACTGGTTCTGGGATTCTCTAGCAGGTGGATAGGCAAAATTACGGGGGAGACTCTGACCAAATTTTTGGAAATTTAGGGAGTTATCAAAATTTGGAACTGCTGGTGTAAGTAACCGTTGGGTCACATTGGGTTCTAATGGAGGATTATGACCCTCATTCGAGGATAAATGATCATAAGTGGGGAGGATGTTAGGCCCCATAAAATATATCACCTAAAAGTTAGAGTTTCGTGGTGCCGAGGTAGACTATTGTATTTAAGCAAAGCTCGCCGCGGTACAAACTTTTTGGGTTGATCGGATCATTGGGGAGTTGAAGAAAAATTGTTCTAGAACAAGGCATTTCCACCGTCCATTATGCGTCCGAAGTATTGAGCCGCATATCGTTGGGATGGCTGTAGTATTATTTTTGTTGCTTTCTCAGTTATTTCATGATATTTCTGTTGTTGAGTTTATTAAACCTTGTTTTATCAAAATCATTGATGTTGTGTAAGTGTGGGCTTGCCTAGCAAGTAGTGTTAGGCGCCATCGCAGCTCTGGGGGAATTGGGTCATGGCAAGGTTGTATCGGAGCACCAGGTTACTTATGTCTCATGAAGCATGAGCAAGTTTGGTAGAGTCTTACTGATCGATATGGTGACATCTGTACTTATCTTTGAAAGGCAACCAAACCGTTAGGAAACTTCACTTTCTTGTATTCTCGCCGTGCGGATTTGTTAATATCGAAGTCTGAACCTCTATTCTTCTATTCCCTCACAGGTGGTGAGGACACGTTTAGCTGATCAGACACCAGTACCACCAGTCAATGCCGTGAGAGGTCGAGGTGGAGGTCGAGGCGGAGGCTGAGTTGGGGCTCACAGCGAGGGCAGCACTTGTGGAGCCACCAGTTGCTCCAGTAGAGGAGCTTGTGCCAAATAATATTTAGCTAGTGGGACCAGCTCAGGCACCGGTGGTACCTATTGCTTTGGCTCCAATATTGAGTGTGTGTACGGGATTGGCTCAGGTGGTCTTGAAGCCCGTTGCACTAGCTACCTCACAGGTTAGGGAGGAGGCTAGACTCCTGCCGCCCGTACACCAGGGCAGCTAGCTTAGGGCCATTAGACACCAGGGGTATCACTAGTACAGCCAGTCGTTGCTGCTGGGGCCGAGGCTGGTCCATCTATGACTGATGCGGTAGTATAGGAGATTGGAGAAGTTTAGGAAGCTTAATTCATGTGAGTTTGGAGGAGGAGAGTCAGAGGATGCTCAGGATTTTTTGGATCGTTGTCATCAGATTCTTCTCATTATAGGTATTGTGGATTTCAATGCAGTTGCTTTCATTACTTATCAGCTGACAGGGGCAGCTTATGGATGGTGGCAAGATTAAGAGTTAGCCAGGCTAGCTGGCGCAGCACTACTTACGTGGCATGAGTTCTCAGTTCACTTGTTGAAGAAGTTTGTTTAACAAACTAGTAAAGACGAGTTGCATAGGGAATTTGAGCAGCTACGCCAGGGAGATATGTCTGTGACTCGGTATGAGAGGAGATTCAGAGATTTGGCTCGATATGTCGTATGGCTGGTGGCCACGGAGAAAGAGAGGATCAGGAGGTTCATTGATGGCCTCAACTATGGTCTACGTTAATGTTTGGTTCGATTGGCCGAGATGGATGCCAGCTTCGACCTGACGGATGAGATTACCAGGCGCTTGGAACAGGTTAGCAGACTTGAGGGCGAGGAGCGAGAGGGAAAGATGTTTCGTGGTTTAGGTGGTTTTTAGTGGTACCAAATATGGAGGCCAGTCACATCACAACAAAGGTCATCCATTTAGGCCCGCTAAGATTACTCATTATATTCCTCGTGGTTCATCAGCTAGCCACGGTTCATACAACTCTCATTTTGTTCAGTCATCTTTCAGTGCACTCCCTACTTAGAGCTCAATTGTGCTCCATCAGTTCAGGGTTCGTTAGTACCATGTTCTTCCAATGGTTATTCTAGTTCTCGGGGTCCAGTTCAAGACTCGCAACCATCCCAAGATTGAGGTTGCCAAAAGTTTGGGGAGCTGGGTAATGTGAGGAGGTATTGCTCCGTCTTATTTGAGGTCTCGTGCAGTAGAGAGGTCAGATTATGATTCCCCCACCGGTTACTAACAACCCGCTCAGCCAGCTCAGGTTGGGAGTCAAGCAGTTCAAGGTCGCCCTAGAGGGGAGGTCAATCAGGTGGTGGTCAGGCTTGATCCTATGCTTTTTCTACCAGGCCAGAGGCAGTTGCTTCCGACGCAGTGATCACATATATTATTTCTGTGTGCCACAGGGATGCTTTACTATTATTTGACCCTGATTCTACTTATTCCTATGTGTCATTATACTTTGCTTGTTATTTGGATATGCCCCGTGATTATTTAGTTGTTCGTGCATCTATGTTGGTGGGTGATTCTATTTTTGTAAGCCGTGTATATCGGTCGTGTGTGGTGACTATTTGGGGATATGAGACAAGAGTTAATTTTTTATTGCTTAGCATAGTTGATTTTGACCTGATTTGGGCGTGGATTTATTGTTGCCATATCATGCTATGATTGTCAGGCTAGGACCCTAACGTTGGTAATGCCGAGGATGCCAAGGTTAGAGTGGAGAGGTTCCCTGGAATATTTTCCTTGTAGGGCGATTTAAAATTTGAAGACTCAAAGGATGGTTGAAAAGGGATGTTTGGCATATTTGGAATTTGTGAAGGATGTTAGTGCTGATACTCCTACCATTGAGATAATTCCGGTAGTGAGGGACTTCTCAGATGTATTTCCAGTAGACCTGCCGAGTATGCCATACGATAGGGACACTGATTTTGGTATTGACGTGGTACAGGGCACTCAGCCCATCCCTATTTCATTGTATCGTATAACTTCTATTGAGTTGAAGGAGCAATTGCAGGAGCTACTTGATAAGGGCTTCATCAGGCCGAGTGTGTCGCCTTGGGGTGCACCAATTCTTTTTGTGAAGAAGAAGGATGCTACTATGAGGACATGTATTGAGTACAGGCAGTGAACAAGGTTACTATTAAGAACAAGTACCCACTATCGCACATTGATGACTTATTTGATCATCTTCAGGGTGCTAGAGTGTTCTCGAAGATTGATTTGAGGTTTGGGTATAATCAGTTGATGATTCGGGACTTAGATATTCTCATGACGAAATTTAAGGCCTGCTGTAAGGCATCATAAAATATTTCACCTAAGACCCGGAGTTTTATGGTGCCGAGGTAGACTATTGTATTTGAGGTTGTAGAAAATATTCACGGCGAGCTTGTAAGGCGGTACAAACTTATTGGATTGATTAGAGCGTTGGGAAGTTGAAGCAAAATTATTGCAGAACATGGCATTTATGCGGTCCATTATGCGATCGCAAAACTGATCTGCAGATCGCAAATCTGCCATGGAGTGAAGCAGAGAAGTCAATTTTGGAGGTTATTTTGCGGTCAACTATGCGACCGCATAATCATTTCGCGGGCTTCACATCCGTCGCAGAACCAACATAAAGATTTCCGGAAGGAGATTCTACGATCCATTCTGCGGCTGCATAATTGATATGTGGGCCACAAACCTGGCCGTAGACTAGACCAGACCAGCCTAATTTTTGGGACCATTTATGCGATCCATTTTGCGGGCCGGAGACCTGATCTATGGTGCACTCTGCGATTGCAGAGTTGCGTTCGGAGGATCCATTTTTTGATTTTTAAAACTCGACCCCATTTGATTAAAAGCTATTAGGTCTCATTTAGAAGGCAAGAATCTGCCATTTTAGAGTGAGGGGAGTGCTTTAGAGAGAGAGAGGAGGAAGCCCCAAGAAATTTTTTCATCAACACTTGCTCAAGCTTTGAAATTCAACAAGGAAAACTCACAAGGTCTTCATTCAAGAGGTAAGATTCTACTCCTTAGCCCTCAATTTCGGGATTGGACTAAAAGTAGGTAATGAGAAGTGTGATTCTTGAGTGTTATTTATGCATGGATATACCATCAAGGTTGGTCGGAAGGTTATTGAGCTCAAATGGGTAAACATTAGGTTGTGGGATGAAGGAATCCACCATTGGAGAACCTTGAAACCTTAATGCACACCTAGTGCTTGATAAACTGCTCAAATGAGCTAAAACCCTGAGTATCTTCCTAATTATGGTTCAAATTTGTCATGTTTCTACTAGATTGAAGTCACTAGGATGTCCTGAATATTATAGTAATTTAAGGAAGCTCAAGCGAGGTATGTTGGTTAAACAACTCTTGTAGAATCGATTTCTGTGATGTCCTCGTAAGTTGCGATATAATTGGCTCAATTTCTTATTTCTCATGTTCTGAGTCCTTCCTGATAGATTTGATTATTCTAAAATAAGAGATGTGTTGAAAGATGTATGTACTCAAAATGTGTTCCAAATGTTCCTATTATATCATAATTCCCTCTGAGAATGTAATATAGTATGATCAATGTACCAAAGGTGTTGTGATTTAAATATCATGTTTCAATTGCAAGTTAGTATGCCTAATTGTGGAAAAGAAACTCAGTGTGCTTAAAACTCTTGTTTGCCCATATGTGTACTTAACGTCTTGATTTGAAATTATCTAATTGATGATAATCCATGGTAACACTTGAAAGTTATAGGGGTGAGTATGAAATATTAAATACGGCCCACGTACCGAGAATGATATTACAATTGTGGCCACTAGTTCCAATAAAGGAAAGATGTGTGAAAGATTATGAAATGAGTTGTAAATCCTCTAAATAATAAATTCTTTGGGCGTATCGTTTAGTCACTGAGGAAGGGTAGGTCGAAATAACCTAACCCTGAAACTACACGTGCCGATATATGAGTGACTAAGAGGTAAATCCTCGTGTTGATTCGATGAGATTGTTTCCCCGTATATGGAATGAGATTGATGTGTTGAGATATTTTCACTTAAATGGGATGAGATTATTGCTAGCGAGATGTGATGTGATGTCGACCCACACGATATTGTGGTGAGACAGCTTAGCCGATCGGGCTGAGATCGGATGCCATGCTGCGCACATGGTAGTGTCGTGATTGTACGTCTCGGGGTGAGATGGCTTAGTCGATCAAGCTGAGATCGGACTCCGTGCTAAATGAACGATGGTGTATCGATACATAAGATCTCTCAACTTAAAAATATTGAAACTTACTTGAAATTTATCTTTCTCCTAACTTGACACCTTAATACTGTTTGAGGGTCTCATTAATTTCATGTTTCCTTCTCATCTTATTGTTACTCGTTCTATTGAGATAGTGTTTAGTTTTACATACTAGTACTATTCCATATGTACTAAAGTTCCCTTTGTCGGGGGCGCTGCCTCTTTATTGGATGCAGGTGGTTCCACAGCAGGCGGTATTGATCAGTGATAGCAGTACACCCTCTCCTCAGCTGACTTGGTGAGCCCCATTTCATTTCGGGGTCTTGTATCTCTTGTCCTCTATGTATATTGTTTTGAGGTATTGCCGGAGCCTTGTTACCGGCACCATCATACTACTCTTTTGTATCTATTTGAGGCTCCGTAGACATAGTGTGGGTGGTATTGTTATTTTGGAAAAGTTAAACTAAAGATTTTGAATTTGTAACACATGTTCCACTTCAAAAAATGAAAGTGTATGTATTTTAAAACATGTTAATGTTATAACTAATGGTAATGAACTGGTGTTGTTCACATGACCCTTCATTGTCTAATTAATGAAATATATATTCTCTTAATTCATGGATGAGCTTGGATAGAAGGCATTGTACATGCTTGATTGGCCGGGTTATCTCGGTTGAGCACCGGTTGCGCTATCCGAGGTCACGGCATGATACCTGCTTTGGTCACTACAAGTTTCTGGTGATGTCTTTTGGGTTGACCAATGCCCAGCAGCCTTTATGCACTTGATTTACAACGTGTTCCACCCATATCTTGATTCCTTTGTCATATTATTCATTGATGATATATTGGTGTACTCTCGCAGCCAAGAGGATCATGAGCAGCATATGAGGATCGTACTCCAGACATTGACGGAAAAGAAGCTATATGCTAATTTCTCCAAGTGTGAGTTTTGGCTTGATTAAGTAGCATTTTTAGGGCACGTGGAGTGCAGTGAGGGGATCAAGGTTGATCTGAAGAAGATTGAGGCAGTTAAAAGTTGGCCTAGACCTTCTTCTGCTACCGAGATCCGGAGTTTTCTTAGCTTGGCTGGATATTATCATCGTTTTGCGGAGGGTTTCTCGTCCATTGCTGCACCTTTCACTAGATTAACACAGAAGGGTGCTCTTTTTAGATTGTCCAAAGAGTGTGAGGTGAGATTTCAGAAGATCAAGATCGCATTGACTACAGCCACAATGTTGGTGTTGTCTACGGGTTTGGGATCTTACATCATGTATTGTGATGTGTCGTGTATTGGGCTTGGCATAATGTTGATGCACAATGATAGGGTGCTTGTCTACTTGTCCCGGGAGTTGAAGGTTCATGAGATGAATTACCATGTGCATGATTTAGAGTTGGCAGCCATTGTTTACGTGTTGAAGATTTGGAGGAACTACCTGTACGGCATTCCATGTGTGGTCTATACCGATCATCAGAGTCTACAACACCTATTGAACCAAAAGGACCTTAATTTACGTTAGCGGAGATGGTTAGAGGTACGGAAGGACTATGATATCACCATATTATACCATCCGGGGAAGGACAATATGGTGGCCGATGCGTTGAGTAAGAAGGCTGAGAGTATGGGCAGTTTGGCATATTTATCAGTGGCAGAGAGGCCACTAGCCATGGATCTTCAATCCTTGGCCAATCAGTTTGTGAGATTGGATGTTTCAGAGCCTAGCCTTGTTTTTGATTGCGTTGTGTCTTAATCGTCATTGTTTGAGCGTATCAAGGCTCGTTAATTTGATGATCTTCACTTGATGTTGTTAAGGTACACGGTGCAACGGGGTGGTGCTAAGGAGGTTGTAATTGGCGATGGTGTTATGCGGCTTCAAGGGTGGATTTTTGTTCCAAATGTTTATGTGTTGAGTGATTTGTTCCTTGAGGAGGCTCACAACTCATTCTATTCCATTCACCTAGGTGTCACGAAGTTGTACCATGACGTGAAACAACACTAGTAGTGGCAGAGAATGAAGAATTATATTGTTGCTTATGTCTCTCAGTGTTTGAATTGTCAACAGGTGAAGTATGAGCATCAGAAACTGGAGGGTTGATACAGAGATTGGTGATATCATAGTGGAAGTTGGAGCGCATCGCTATGGATTTTGTGGTAGGCTTAGCACAGACCTTGAAGAAATATGATACAGTATGGTTATTATGGACACGATTGGCTATGTCTGGACACTTCATTCTGGTGACGACTTCCTATTATTCAGAGCGATTGGCTCAAATTTTCATCTCGGAGATTTTTTGCCTGCATGGCGTGCCCATTTCCATCAATGCATGTGCTTAACATTGCATTTTTGGTCAGTCGTGCAACATGAGTGGGGAACGGGGGTATAGCTGAGCACCATATTTCATCCTCGAATAGACGGACAATCCAAGCGGAATATTGAGATATTGGAGGACATGTTACGCGATTGTGTTATTAAATTTAGAGGTTCATTGGGTCAGTTTCTACTGCTCACAGAGTTTGCCTACAACAATAGATATCAATCCAGCATCAAGATGGCACCTTATGAGACCTTATATGGGGGCGATGTCATTCGCCGATTGGTTGGTTTGAGCCCGAAGAGGCTAGATTGTTGGGCACTGATTTAGTTTGTGATGCTATGGAGAAGGTTAAGGTGATTCAAGAGCGACTTCGTACAACACAGTCCGGAAAGAAAAGTTATGCTGACAGAAAGGATCGTGATGTTGTATATATGGTGGGTTAGAAGGTTTTGCGCATAGTTCATTCATGCATTTTAAACCTTAGAGACACCCAAACCCTCATTCATTCTCAACCCTATAGGACCGTCTCTCTTTCCAACTTCTCTCTCTATTCCCTCATCCTATCCAACTCCGTCAGTTACAAATCCTTGCCACAAATTAGTGCAAGGTCACAATTTCAAACCCCAAATAACTCAATCTGTCCCCTTCATTATCGTTATTCTTTGTCTAGAAATCAAACGCAGTGACCTCAGGATATTGGTTCTTTGTCCGATGTGTCTTCACCTTCAACGACCATCTCCTCGTGCCCAGGTAAACCAGTGCTACTTTTCCCCTCTGATCTTCACCAATTTCACCTCTATTTGCTATCATCACTCGACTGTCGTCACTTTCCATACTAATTCGAAATCAATTGGAACCATAAGGCTTGAATACCACTATAAAGGGGAAGTTCAATATCTTCACCTAACAGACACCTAACACTATCAGAAATACAAAAAGGAAAGAAAAGAAAAGAATTTAAATTTGATGTTTTCTCCCTAGTCCTGTAATACTCTCTGATTATGCTATTTCCTTTCTCTTTCATTCTTCGGTGTGAGTTCAACTGATGTTGGTTGGATTGCCTCTACTTGGTTTGCTGCTCCATGGAGGGTCAGTAAATACTGAACCCCCGTTACTTTGAATTAATCGTTTGGTTATGTGATATCCTAGTTAATTCTCTGATTGTTCGTGCTAGATATTAATACTATGTTTATTATGAGTTATTTTTATATGAGGTTTTCACTGTTAATTTAGAGATTTCTTGATCAAGTTATGTTTTACTGTTATCAAACCTATGTTGTCGAATTCTGTTATTACCATCTGATTAATAAAATGCCTCTATGCTAAGTGATGTTCTTGTGGCCAAGCCTCTATGACTAGTTAAGGTAATCTCCATGTTGATTTTGTGCATAGATAGCCTTTGTTCGTAAAATAACAATCGTATAAAATTCATCATGTTAGCTGAGCCAGTTGAATCATGTTCTTGAACTTCTCTTTGTGTTTCTATGCCCCAGATTAACTTGACCCTCCTACTCGTGATATTGCACTGTTCCTCCAAATATTTTCTAGAAGCTTATGTTTCTTACTTGATAAACTAGCTGATAAGTTTGTAATTGATAACTTGCATGTTCTGCATGTCCAGTGGTCCACATGTGGCTATTATTCTTAGAACCAGTTAAGGATTCATTGATCTAGATCCTATGTTACTGATGTTATATGTATTATTTCCTGCTAACCAAGTGGTTGCGATAAAATTAGGTTGCTGAATTCTTTCTTGAGAACACTGTTAATACTTGCCAATACTAAGTCATTTGATACTTATAATGTCCTATTGTTTTGATTCAGTTCTCATCTTTCATGCTAACTTGATAGACTCTAAATAGTAGCATGCTCATGTCATTATAATAGAATGATCCCTATGAGCCCTCTGTGATGGCTTAAAACTATGTAGCGAACCTTGTTAATGTATTAAGGAACTTGTATTCATGATACAATATAGCTTGAGTAGGATAAAACTCTACAGTGAGTATTGACACTTGCCATTTGGTGACTATTTGGGTTCTGTGGAACTTCTATTGTTATGCTATAAAACTTTTGCACCTGAGTCACCACCTGCCATTATTAATTTGGTTAAGTTCACCGATTATCACTTGCCTTTAGATTGAAGGATTGTATGTTTGCACCTATGTGTCACAATTTTGACCTTATTGTGGCAATACACTGGTTTGTGCTTGTGAATATTGCTTGTCAAAAGGCTTGTCTTTGATGCTTAGAATGATCTGTTCTCATGAATCCAACTGTTTGGCTTAGTCATGACTTCACACTATCCTGATTCTTATATGATTTTCATGTTAACTTGTATCCAATCATGTGTTGAGCTTTGCTGAGATACTATGTTAAAGAACTTGTTTACCTGCCCAACTGTTAGCTTACTACGACATGTTTTCCTTGATAAATTAAAGGGTATGTTACTCATCAATTAGGTTTGCTCTTAAGTATACTGAAGCTTTTCTTTAAAGTGCATGTGAAATGTTCTTATACTATGAACCTACATAAAAGACTCTAAGCATCAAACCTACAATGAAATAGTAGAAAATCTACTTGAACTCTCCTCTACATAGTACTGGCCTGTTAACATTTCTGAGCCTGAAGACATAAGTAACGAAGCATGCCTACTGCTTGCACTTTGTGATATCTTGTCCCAACAGTGATCTCATGCCTACCCTTTATCTTATGCTTTAATTTGAATCCCCTTTCAGTCAATACTACGCCCTTAGTAGCTGCTATGCTTTGATGATGAACTGCAGTTGCTTATTTGTCCACAGTTGCTTAGTTTTGTGTGTGTTTGAACTTCGAAAATGCTCACCATGACCCTTATACCTACTGTGTGTGTCTTGGTCAATATGATATTGCTCTGTTGATTCTTTAATTGTGTTTAAGTCTTTGAGGAAGATTGGAAATAAGTGGTCAATGGTATTTCGGTGTGAAGCCTAGTTGTGGATAAGGCACATTTCCCTGACACAAGCACTGTTCGGGGTTCATGAGACCCTCGTGAACTTTGAAGTGCCAAGGGTTCAACAGAGTACTTTATCCATGAACAAGAATTTACCCTAAGCCTTTAATCACTAACTCCTATTAAACTTCATAGGATTAACATAAATAAAATCTGTCCCATCGCCTTCCTTAGTTCTCTTTTGTCTTAATCTCTATCTTATTTCATTTTTGTATTTGATATGTACTAATTGTCTCTTATTTCTTTGTGTGCATGCCTCGTATTAGGCTCACTGAGTTCCATCGGAAACTCAGGCCCAATTGCAAATTCAGCCTGCTCCTACTCTATACGTTGGGGGTATGCTACCTTGAGTTAAATCCTGCTGGGCCTAGCTAGCTAACCAGCCCAATAGTAAAAAAGTCAATCTCCTTCCTTTTTCAACGTTGAATGACTTCCATTACTGTTGCTATTTTACATGTATATATATCTCTGAATGACTAACTTATTTATTGGATAACGTTTGATACTTTGATTATCTAGCAACACAGGCAAACCATAAATAATAGGTAAAAATCTTTCTCGACTTAATTTTTTTTGATCTTTAATCCTAAGTTTAATCTTTACTGCAAAACAAAAGAGTTATGGCTTGTTATTACGAATGATTTTTAATGAGCTTTGGATTTTTGATAGATTCAAAAAGCAAAAAGAACTTAGAAAGGTCAGAATTGTGAAATAATTATAAAGCTATTTTTCAAGAAATAAAACCAAATACAGCCAATACTTATGAACTATGAATTTCAACGAATTTCAAAGTATGAGTTTCCAGTTGAACTTTATTTCTTAATAAAGGTATACCCATTCTAACTTATGGTGTACTTTCAAATAGTCTTTTATTTAAAAAAGTTACATTTTTCCAAGAACACAACATCTTTTAAACTAAAGAGTTCTTACACAATTTTTCCAAAAATAAGGCACGTCTAGTTTCTAACTTCATAAGCATATACATTTCAAAATGCTATTTTCGTAGATTATAAAACTAATAACTCCTTTTCAAAATACATATACATTTTTTTGTAGTGAACTTTAGATAAAGACTTAAAACATCTTCATAGGCTTTAAGCCCCTGACTAAGAAGAATATAGAAATTTTTCTCGGACCTAGCTTAAGACTAAGGAGCTACCTCAGGTAGATTTTAAGAGATGCCTAATACCTTTCCCTTAGAATAACTAGAACCCTTACCCAAATCTCGCCAGTTAGTAGACCATTAGGATAATATTCTTAAAACACATAGGTATCCTAATATGCCTTAAGATATTAGATGAAGACTCTCTTTATCAACTTCATTACGACCCAAATATCCGGCTAGTATTGATGGAAGCTAATCAAACCCGCTAGGTAGACATTAATAGTCTACACAACCTCAAATAAGAAACATAGGAGCTAATGAATAAAATAATTAATTCAATAAGAAATCCCAAGGATTAAAAATACAAATCATGAGCTTCTAAGACGTAGAATTTACAAAGTTGGTATGAAATAAATACATCAAATGTTTGAAGAATACATAAATAGACCTCAAATCTAAAACAATCAAGAACAAGTAGTAGCCATGTCCAGACAACGAGTACATCTTCAATGCCCGAGCCCCCCATGTGCAGCAATATCAGCTCCAAGGTCTGCATGCAAGATGTAGAAGTGTAGTATGAGTACAACCGACCCCATGTACTCAATAAATAACAAATTTAACCTTAGGTTGAAAGCAGTGACGAGCTTGGAGAATGGTCAGAGCCCAACATCAATAGCCAATAACAGTTCGTAACAGCACAGTGAAGACAACAAAGGTATATAACTCAGGAGATGCAGTGCCCAGCTCATTCACATATATGGAAAAGTAGACATGTTTTTTGAATATAACAGTCCCAGTCTAAATCTTACCACTTAGATCAATTAAACATGAGTTTATCAAGGAAACTATGTTTTTCCGAACTTACAACATCATATAAGATCTTTTAGTTACCAGTTAGCATGAGGAAGATGCATCTCTATGCCTACATGTCAGCTATACATGTTAAATAATCAGATGCCATGTCACTATCTAGCATGAGGAAGGTACATCTCTATGCCTACATGTCAAATAATCAGATGTCACGTCACTCTCTATCATGAGGAAGGTACATCTCTATGCCTACATGTCAGATATATATGTCAAGTAATCAGTTTCACAATGGTACCATTAACTACACACCTAATCTTAGCAAACTCAAGCTGCCTAGCACAAATGCCCCAACAATAACATCGTGGATCCAGTAAAATAATCACATTTAGCACTGTAGGGGTGCCTGACATAATTGCCCATCATCAAAGCAAGTATATGAAATATTGTGCCTGCGCCCACTACTGCCATGTCAGACTCTGGAGGGGCGGATCCTACCTAAGCGCTAATCATAATCACATAGCTTGATGGTGGGGCATGGTGCACGCATAGCCTCAAATCAGTGCAGCTTAGCCCAATGTGGGGCTTGGCATAGGCGTTACCTCAATATCAATATTACCGCCGCGGTGTACAACCCGATCCTAATATCCATATTAATACGACTCTATATCCCACATCAGTCAACAATCCGCTCAAGTCTCAATATGCAGATATCTCACAGAAACACAATCCAATTATATAAAACTGAATAACACAATATGTCTCAATTACTGCTCAAAATTGTGTCACATACATGGACACCAATACCACATGAGACAACATATCTAAAGTTCATAGAGGCCGAGATATAACATGCTGATGTAACTATCATGACTGTACAATATGACTACCGCTAAGACAAATAGCTCAATATGTCAAAAATAACCCTATCATGTCTCAAACAGTTGAACAGGTAGCCTAGGCATGATCTAATATGAATAATATCCCACGTAATCACATAAATGGAGAAAACATGATATCAATGAAGCATGATAGCAAAATAAGGCATATAACAACCTAAGAACTACCCGGATCATGAATACCTCGGTGCATGCACCCGCGCCCGTCACCTAGCACGTGTGTCACCCCAACCCATCTCAAATATCATAGTTCTTAGGGATATTTACCCTCAAATCCAAGTTTAGAGATGTTACTTACCTCGAACAAGCCAAATACAATACCGATCAAGCCAAACAATACTATAGAAGTGCCTCCCAGTGCAAATCAACCCTCGAAGAGCTCAAAAACTAGTCAAAAGAAACTAAAAACATAAAATAAAATCCAAGGAAACAATGCCAAATGATAAAGGTTGAATCTTTATACATTTACTCAAAGTCAACCAAAAAGTCAAATCAGGGTCCGCACCTCGGAACCCGACAAAACTTACAAAATCTGACAACCCATTCAATTACGAGTCCAACAATATTAATTTCACTCAATTCCAACTCTGAATCGATGTTCAAAACTCAAAAATTCACTTTAAGAAAGTTTGGACAAAAACCCCTAATTTCTCTTTTGAAATAATCAATCAAATGCCAAAAATGAAGATGGAATCACGAGATGTAATCAAAATTGAGAAGAAAACACTTACCCCAATCCATGTGGTGATAATCAGCTCCAAAATCGCCCAAATCCGAGCTCCCCAACTCAAAATATGATAAAATAACTCAAAGGTCCGATATTGTGTACTTTATACACTGCTCCAAGGGGTATCCTTCACGAACGCGGAATAAGCGCATGCGATGCATAAAACACCTAGACACCAATAGCCTTCGCGAACACATCCCACACGGCACAAACGCGAAGAAGGAAATATACACAGCTCCAATGTACTCTACGCGATCGCAGCCTATCCTTCGCAATCGCGAAGGAGGCCAAGAACAACAGAAACCAGCAACATAAACATGGAGAATAATGGTCCGAAATTAATTCGAAACACGCCCGAGCCCCTCGGGACCCCATCCGAACATACCAACAAGCTCCAAAGCATAAGACAGACCTACTCGAGGCCTCAAATCACACATAACAATATCAAAACCACGAATTGCACCTCAAATCCAACTTACTGAACTCTTGAACTTTCAACTTCCAAAACTTGTGCCGAACCATATCAAAACAAGTCGGAATGACCTCCAATTTTGCACTCAAGTTTCAAATGACATAACAAACCTATTTCAACTCCCGAAATAACAATCCGAACGCGATATCATATAGGCCAACTCTTGGTCAAACTTATCAACTTTCCAAACCTTCGAATTGCCAACTTCTGCCAAATGGTGCTAAAACCTTCTAAAGACATCCAAATGCAAAGCCGGGCATATGCCCAAGTCCAGAATCACCATCTGGACCTAAAGGAACCATCAAAACTCCAATCCGAGGTATACACAAAAGTAAAACATCATCAACTCTTTCAACTTAAAGCTTCCTAGTTGAGAACCGTTCTTCCAAATTAATCCCGAATCACATGAAAACCAAAATTGTCGATTAATACAAGTCATAATATATCATATGAAGCTAGTCAAGACTTTAAATAGTTGAATGGAATGCAAATGTTCAAAATGACTGGTTGTGTCATTACATTCTCTGCCACTTAAACATACGTTCGTCCTCGAACGTGCCAAGAGTCGTTGCAAATCCATCAAACACTGCGTATACTCACCTTGCACATACTCAAGGGTGATCCCACGTCACCCCAATCCATATAAGCCTGACAACACAACATAACTGAAGATCCTTACTTCAACCTTAGTCCGTAAACGTTAGAACCCAATTTCAAACATATGGAATTCATTACAAGACCCAAATCTCGCATCTACACCCTATATAAGTCTAGAAAAGCTGTATCAAACCATAACCATAACCCCAGAAGTAATCACCTGATATACCATATAACTCGCATACTTGTAGCAATAATTTTTTATCACAATAGCTGCTCAAAAGCAAACCCGGTACCGGTAATAAACCTCATATCAAATAAAACTTTATTCAAAACCTTCATATAGTGCCGATGATGAAAGAAACACGCAGAAACTAATAACCACTAATCATATCAACAAGTTATGGAGCTCTCTCTCATTCGACAAGAACCAAAGCCAAATTCTAAGCCGAGTACTAATATTATTCTTCCAAACATATCGTAATCAAATCCGATAGCACCCATTTTATGTCCGATGACCTCATCTCATAAAATTCAAGCTGCTCCACTGACATGCTACACCAACACAACCTCAGGCCACAAATAATGCAATCTGTGCACCAATAAGCAACAACTCAAACGTACCCAAAAAACAAAAATAAGTCACATGAGGGAACTGTATCACAAGTTCTACAGGTACCACCACAAACGCAATGCTGTGAACCCATCACACATATTAGGACAAAGATGCACAAATCTAAAACAAAGGGTCATATCCCTACATAATTCCACTGCAATGTGTGACCCCATCCCAATACCGGTCCATATGAAATACCTCAAACCATGATACTCACAATGACCAACCTTAAGCATATCAACAATGAATACACGAAGTGCATGACCATTACCGTGGAGAAACAAATAGCACGATATACAAACAGTAAGAAGACCATAGCCAATGAGCAATCAATTATCCAACAACCCAAGAGTCCACTCGCTCGAATTTCCGTCACTAGGCCACAAACTGAACCGCGTCTAGTGTGGAAATAACCAACTGATCACAACCCATTGTAGCATAGAAGAGTAACACATATAACATATCAGATACAGATAAGATCAATTCTAACCAAATAGCACATCCCTCAATAATAGCAGTGCGGAGTCAACAAATTCCCCCCGGTATAGAATACTCATCCTCTTTAGGCCTACCAATGGGCCCCCAAACCAACTCTGGTCATCCACAAATAGATTAATAACCTTACAATGTCCGTATAACCTATCCTTAACAAATACTATTAGCTGTATAACTTTAGCCATACATTCACTGTCCGCAACCAATGAACATTTTGCCGTTGAGAACCCTCCTATTCTCCAAATCCCTATAACACCAGAATCACCATATCCAAGTCCAACTCCACCACTCGAATGACTAACACATCCCTCATACACTAACCACTCACGAGAAATACTTCTATCATTTCCCTGCGCCACATAGAAAAATCATAGCATCAGCAGTCGATCAACTAAGCGAGTACCACAATACCATGAAGCATCCGTAAGTCAAAACACAATGCGCCTTCTAAAATGTACACACTTCTCAGTTAATACCCAGTAGTGCTAGCATTCATTTAGATATCTGAGACCGTCCATGCAGTCTAAAATCCAAAACTTTCCCTTCCAAACTGAACCACAACCTTGTACATGCAATCTCAATCTCATACTACACACCACATCTATCTTGTCATCGTATTAAAATACGAGAATCCCATTATCAACTCTGAGTCATAAGAGGAATACATACTTAGTTAGATAGAAACCATCCATTTGATCCCATCCGGGAGAAAATCACCATACACGACATACTTCTCATGCCGTTAGAAAATATCCATCTCAAGCCATGGCAGAAATTATGGAGACCACTTTAAAACACATTTGCACAAGCCATCAGAATTGAATCCCTTTAACTCAACTAAGTCACGAAGGTCGCCAAGCCCAAGAGTATTGCCACAAAACACCCGTAGAGTCTCACCACATCATAAGAACCAAAAGAACCGAGCATACCATTACTATACTTATCCAATCTATTACCTAGCTGTCCTATTTTTTATGAGGTTCTTTTGAATTGCCTTCCAGTTAACACTACTCTTTTCCAGCACTACGAACCTTAACCCAACACTCACCACGAGAGATCCTAGCATTAAACCATATCGCCTTAAGGCCCATAAGTTGATGTATTCCCTCTTAAGCACCCCAAAGTATCACAACCGAGATTCCCACTCTGAGGAGATCTTCTGTGAGTCTGAAGTTGTCTCCTTAACCTCCCTGATGCTGGAATGTATAATGACACAGAAATACTACGAGTACCGACATCATCAATTGCAAATCTCAAATCTTAGCCATATACAAATCTAGAAAATTCTTAAATGAGAGTTATCCGCCCCATTAAAATTCAAATGCACTACCCAAAACGAGCTGAACAACCAATTCCCCATTAGCACACTAACTCCCAAAGGAGTAATCCACATCTCTAAGCAACCGAGTGAATCCCTTTTCTTAGTACATTACATCCATCACGAACAACAAACCTAAACCATTCCAAGACTCCCAAATATCCATAAGGTGTAATACATCATGCATCCAGAAATTTCCTTACTCGAGTCATCCTTAAAACCAACTTCTTCAAGTCATAACTGATCCTCAAACATGCCTTAGATCGAAACTAATATAGCACATAACCATGCAATCAAATCGTTGGTAGCAAACTCCCCTACTTGGCTTAAATCCATAGAACAAAACAATCGATAACTCGCAATACCCATACTGTATTATTTCCATAATCTTGAACTGAGACTCAACTAAATCGTTCATAAGTGTTGCGACCAAACACACACGCTAGTATACGTGGTCGTCAAGTAATAATGTAGTGAGTAGAGTATCGTTCTCACATAGACTAATGATTAATTTCTGACTGATTCAAACTCGAATAAATTATCTATTCAAGAGATTTTTCTCAAAATGAGTAGGTAATTAATTAATAACCAAAGGAAATGTCAAACAGTTAATTAAACTAGAGATTGACTAAAATACATAGGCAATTGCGGATAACAACCAATAGGAGAGGATATTCTAGGGCCATAGGCTAGCTAACAATCTTGTTGCATTCTCGACTTAAACTGGCTAATTGAGTTATTTGGTTTGTTGATTGGTAGGGCTAATGTTACTCATAAGAATCTGTCGAGTTCTATCTCGCCTATTCAAGTTGACTTAATGCCAATATGTCTATGGAATTAAGACTAACAAGAATGCATTTACACTTCCTGTGTTTCCAACCAAGCAAGACAATTAGGTATATTTTTATCCTTATTGCGAATCTGTTCCCTGATGTCTGAGCTCAAGAACTTGCTCTATTTAATCCTATATGCAATATAGAATTTCCACTTTTGAGTTTAACTCTAGATTCGTAGGTTGTATTCCACTGTTAGTTACGCAGCAAAATAATTAAAAACATAATTAAACAAAACAACCCAATATGGTAAAATCAAACTCGTCAATTATAACTTCAAACATAAACATTCACGTAGCACCCATGACCCCAGATAACGAGTTCAGCGATGCATGCTCGTGGTAGAAATATCAAGTATTTTCCAAGAAAACAAAAAAATCAATAAAACAAGGAAAACATAAGAACTCAAGACGAATTCTGTGGTTTCAAAACTTTGTGATGGCTTTTTTCCGCTTCCGCCATGTGTTAGATGACCTAAAAAAGGCATTTTTGGCTTATATATTGCGTACAAAAGTCAAGGGCCAAAGTTTTCCTTTTCCTATTCCGTGTCATCTTCAGGGATTGACGCTGGGGTAGATGTTTCACATCCGCCTCAGCTTCAACTTCTCAGCATTGCATGCTGGGGCGGATGCTTTGCATCCAACCTCTATTCCTTCATCTCTGTTGTGCTCAGGTGCGGATGCTAAGGCGGATGCCTTAGCCCGACTTCACTGCTAGGGGTGCACCAAATACATTTTTTTTCCTAGGTTGGATGTGACACATCCACCCTCTTCTCCTATAGCTGGAGCACCCTTTCTTCATATCTTTGCACTCCAAATACCTTAAATCATCACACACAACTCAATTATTCATAAAACCAATTATTAACACATGTTGGGCATTCTAAACACCAAATAGCACCAAAGAGCGGTTAAAACATTAGTAAAGTAATATTAAAACATATAGAAATATGCCCAACATCACCACCCTACACTTAATCCTTTGTTCTTCCTCGAGCAAAGTAGAATCAACCTACAATAGATAGAACAAAATTAAGCTTATTGCTATCAAGCCACACAATTCAATTAAGCTCAAGCACCCATGACTTTGGTTTATGCCAACAATTAGCCCTTTGCACATGCATTCTCGGGCTTTCTTCTCCATATTAAAAGACATGCTCAGCACAATAGTGAACAATTCAAAATAATCAAATAGCAACTTCGAGACATATCAATCTCAGAAACTGGCTCCTTAGCATAACTACTTTTGGGCCAACTTACTCACTCTGGATGAAGAGCTTAATAACGTCACCTATCCTTCATGAAACATGTGCCCTCACCACAAAATAAAGAGCGATGGTCGACACACTCAAATAAAATTTGAACGTACTTAAGGACTTCCAACAATAGAAGAACTCCCTCACTCTCTCAAAGAAGTTCACATGCGTACAAAAGGTACCATAGGCTTGCCCGTTATGTAAATCTCTACTAATGTAGGCCCGCTCAGTCTAAAATCAATTAGAACTTTATTGTGGTTGTAACGTGGGATATGGAACGGGTAGGATATATGTAGGAAATGGTGGTTAATCCTCCTAAGAACTTTAACAAGTCAAGTAATCACTTCAAGCGGAACCTTCTTCAACCCCACTTCAATTTCACTATAATATCACCCCCAAAACATTCCCTCTTTCTTTAAGCACTACCTCAATTTAGATCCCACTAGCAAGAATAAGATAACAATTCATTCATCTATATTTTTTTTTCTTTTGTTTCTTTTTTTTTAATTTTCGCTAGTGGTGTATTATTTTTCAAAATAAGTGCACATTTCTCTCTTTCATTGGTTCCACTCAAAAGCCACCCAAATCCCCTCATTACTTTTTTTAGTGCTTATTTTACAATTAAAGTGACTTAAGAGATACAAGGATCAAAAGTTTCAATTAAGAACAAAAGGGTATAGGCTCGTACTGTAGGTGCCAAATAAAAGGTCTATAGGAAATGGCTAACTAAGAATGATTTAAGTTTTGGTAGCATTATAGTTCCAAAAGGACCAAAGAAGGCCTAAAATCATATTTCAAACAGAGCAAAACCTAGGATTTCGTACCACCTCACATGTAGGGCAAATTCTCGACATAAATGTACTCATGGAACTATATAAAAATCTCACCACACAATGGCTCATTATTCAATTAGGATGGCTGCATTCCAACTTTTAATCAAAGCAAGTACGAGTTAAACCACACATTTAATGCACAAGGAATAACAGCTAGCACAGGAGTCAAGAAAATGAGCCTAAGCGTCACAAAGAAACTATTTTACTTTTCAAAGCAAAAATAGTTCTCAAAAACTCATGGAAAAAGTTATAATTCACATGCTCAAGTCTAACTCTGTTGGTATCAAACAAGTCACTGAAAGTTGAATTTAGTCTAAACACAAAAGCTAATACCCGGTTAAAAAATTCATCCCTTGGAAAAAAACCGATGGCCAAAGAAAAAGCAAGGGGTATTATTGCCTAATAGATTAAACTTTAAACTAACTACTCAAAGTAAATAAAATGCTTTTGTGCTTTTCTTTATTTTTGTGTCAATTTCCTAATACTAACACTACTTCCTAGAATCAAATGAAAATCTTTTTGTACTTTTTTCAACGACCTTAATCCCTCGAGAGAACTGTGCTGAAAATCCGTCGTCCGGAAAAGTCCTTTATTTTCTTTTTCATTTTTTTATTTTTTTTAAATCTATCTACCAATAGACACACCAAGAGACTTAGAGTTACTACTTATAGATGAATTTACTAACTATTATGGGCCATAAATTCAGTGAATATTACAGCCCCAAAAGTATCAAAAGCAACAAACATTGTAATAGTTAAGTACATTCATCCACACAAAAAAACATGAATAAACCCCAGCCAACAATTAGAGCCGTGCGTTGCCCCCCATGCACACAAATTAAGTAGAGTAGGGGGAGAAGAAACTCCCTCAAGTCTAGGTGGAGGTCTCCTCTGTGGTCTATGGAGGAGCATCAGAGACAGTGGCAACAATCGAGTGAGTACTGAAAGCATCCACGGCAGCTATCATGGCCCCCTCTGGCATAACAATAGCAACCTCAAGAATATGGGGCTTGGTCACAGTCCTATCATCACCAGGTGGAGCAGAGTCTGTAGCATGCGGCACGGCGGTCTCAGAGGGCATGGTGGATGGTGATCCGGGACTACAAGAGGAGCAAACATGGATGGTCCAGCAATGGATGGTGCAAGCAACTATGAGATATCTATATATGTATGTTGGACCATAGCACAGAGGAGTAGTGATACCTCCCTCATCATTGTAGCCTGCTCAGCCAAGACTCGGCTTATATTCGCACGAGTTTGAATCGACTCACCTCTAGTGGCACTCAACTTTGCACGAGTTGCGATAAACTCAGCCCTATTCTCTTGTATATCAGCTCGCACCTGCCAAACAACTGTTGAATAGTGAACTTAAAGGCCCTCCCCCTGTTCTGCTCTAGTACATGAGTAACATCATATGGTCCTGAAGCTTTAGACTCGATAATTATCCTTGTCCCATAGCACTCCCATCTCCGTCAACTAAACCGATAAGGTATTCGCAAAGAACATCATCCACTTGTAGTTCATCCTAGAGCGCTACATCTAGTCGTGCATGATGGCTCCCAAGTTTAGCGGGATCCCCTCCAATAAAGCATACAACACTAGAGATCGGTATCGAGGGACATTAGTTTTGTGCTGGCACGATATCTAGCGGTTGCAAATGAAACTCATAAGCACATGTGCTAATGCACTCATGAATTCCTTGGCCAGAGTATGGTACACTACATTCCCATGCTTCCAATTTGCATCTTTCCTGGTAGGCCATGGGACGGACTGAATATGTGAGTAATCAGGCTCTTTGCATATAGAGTCATACCTATCTGTTGGTGTGTGTGGCACCCCTAAGAACTCGTCCAGAGCTTCATTTGGGACATTGATATCCACTCCTCGTACTCTCACAATGCTGCCACGTGAGTGATGCCAATTGGCGTAAAGCTCTCTAACAATAGTAAGGTTGACCTGGTCATGGCCCTTCAAGATAGGTTCCCATTGGTGCAGTTCTCGAATTGATTTCAGAAGATCTGGATATTTTTTCTTTAGTGCTCTAATGTTGATTGGCTTTTCTGTAATATATTTCTTTGGATCCAGAATATTCTCATAAGCTCAAAACGCCTTTTCACTAACAAATTTCTTCTCCCAAGAAGCTCGGTCAATTTGTTCACCCTCATTTTCGTCGTTCATGTTGACATTTTTGAGCTCATAGTCCGAACAATCTCAGACTCAGATTTAGCGGTAGTCTTCTACTTCCCTTTATCTTTCGGATCAATCTGCTTGGTGGATTTGGTCTGGTGCGGCACCGTTTCTCTGAACTCTATCCCCTTGCTTGGCAGATTTGCTAATGTTTTTGTGGTACCCATTTTCACAGTCCTCCTCACTAATGGTTCCTCCTCACCACGGCACCTATTATTGTCACACCCGATTGGTCTCTGCCTTTCGAGCTCATGTGTGACGCCAGTGGTGTAGCTATTGGGGTAATGCTTGGCCAACATCACAAAAAGGTTCTTCACCTTGTCTACTATGCAAGCAAAACACTACTTGGGCACAAGTGCGAAAAACATTTGGTGGAGCAGCTGACTCTCAAAGATGGGCCGTGCCCGACCGTTCAGTGACTCCAAAGGAACACCAACTTCGTCGTGCCGCGACGTTAAATCAAGCGCTTCATGGGAGCCAACCCATGTGTGGTAACACCTTTTTTGTTCTTTAAATTTTGACTTTTTGATAGATAGATTTACTTGAGCAATGAATTCCCTTTGTTTTGTCTTTGCCGGGTTATTTTCCAAGGGTGTAATAGTAGAACCAGGATAGTAGAATGAAACATGTTGACCGGGTTGGTGTAATTGTCTAAGTCTCAAGCATATGTGTCTGTACATAGCCTATACCCTTTTTAAAAAGAAAATATATATATAAAGATCAACTATGTGAACTTGAGGCTCGCTCTGTGACTCTACATCTACCTAGAGTTATGCATGTATATATGATGAAAGCATTGAGTTGCCAAATGTTGACTCGAGGGCTTTAAACTATGTGAACTAAACAGTTCGTGTGCCATGTGTGTGAGTTCTTTGTGTAGATAATTCTTGTGTTTGCTTCTGCCATCTAGAACTTGCCCGATTGGTTTTTCAATGCTTATAATAATTATACTTGGTTGGAGGGATGATCTTAGGCATTCTTTGTTTTATTAGCGAAACCTCTTTAGCCTTTCAAGCCTACCATTGCATAAATAATATCACTAGTGCCCTATTCGAGCCTTTAACATTTTCTATGGCCACCTCACTACAATCCTTTCCCTTTTGTAAAATAATTCCCTCTTTTGAACCCGTTCCTCCTTGAACATTAAGAATTAGGCTAAAAGCCTAAGTTGGGGGTGTGGTGTCAAAGTGGAAATGGGTAAGGTTGTACATTGAGTGTAGGAGCATATACCTCAAAGTGTTCATATGAAATTATTCAAGCTCCAAAACAAAAACAAAAAATATGTGTATATATATATATATATATAATTATGGAGCCTCGAAGAAAATTAGAGAGGTATTTAAGGTGGTTCCATATTGGGAACTAGATGCCAATGTGGCTATGGGTTGGAAAAGAAACAAAGTGCAAAAAGAAAAGAAAACGTGATTAGTGTTCAAGGAGGGTGTAGTCACTTGTATCTAAATGCTTATCCTACCCTTCCCTAAACCTACATTACAAGCCTAAAAAGTCCTTATGGGATCTCCAACCGAGCGTTCTTAAGATTAAGCGACGAATTAAAATAAGGGCAAGCCTATGGTATGGTATGTTGTAACACTTGAAACAATTTTTTGAGAGTGACTGTATTTGTGAATTAGTCCCTTTTTGTTGTCATTGTAAATATTGTTATTTTAGGACTTTCTTTCTAGTGAGGGCACATGAACTGTGAGGTTGAACAAAAGTTGAGTTTTTGAGTCAAACGCAAGTGCACTCAGCTGAGGGTAGCATTTTGTCACGTTGTCTGAGGCTCAAAGTTCACAAGTTTATTAGTTTTCCTTGTATATATCGATGGTTCAGGAAGGGTAAAACACTCGAAGATGCATGCTTGAAATACTAACAACAAATACCGTCCATGGTCACTATTGTTTCATGTCTTGTAGATGGAGTCTAGAATAGGCTAGTGTCATCTTAGTTGATTGAGGACAAGCAAGAGTTTAAGTTGGGGGTGTTGATGTGCCGGAGAATTTCGGCACATTTTGATACTAATTGCTTAGATTTTAGCTTGTTTTAAATGCAATTTCCCTCTGTACTTATTTAATTTTAATATGTTTGCAGTGTATGAGGTGGAAGGACCTAAACGCATGGAAAAGAGTTCAGAAAGCCACAAAAAGATAAGAAAAGAGAAAAAAGGCATCGCAAATATGGATATGCTATCGCAAAACCCACATGCGAGCCGCATATTTCACATCGAGATTGCAGATCAAAACAGACTTCTGGGCGAAGTTCAACGTCAAAAATGCAGTCTCATCTGCGATCGCATAATCTGTTTGCGAGCCGGATATTTCACATTGAGATCGCAGACCAAAATAGAATTTATGGCAAGGTTCAACGTAAAAAATGCGGTCTTATCTGCGATCGCATAACTTGTTTACGAGCCGCAGAAGTAACTGCAAACCAAATATGAAGTCTACTGAAGGAAGAAAATGCGATGCAAGATGTGGTCACATTTATACAATGCGTACCGCAAACCATGAATGCGATGTAGGCGAAACTAGGGTTACAATCTGCGATGGCCATGTCAAAAATGCAGACCGCATGTCTGTTATGTGATAGAAATGCGGTGGCATATTCAACCTGAAAGGGCAGATTTGTCCGATTTTTGGCCCTCTATAAATAGATTTATTGGGGTTTTATGGGCTGAATCTTGTCTGACTTTGAAGCTACAATACAAGGCATTAATATTCCTTTCTTTTGGAAGCTTTTGGGTCAAGAATCTTTCACTTTGTAAGCTTTAATGGCATATAATATTCTCTTGTTTTTGTATTTTAGTATAAGTAGCTAACTTTAAATACTAATATTGTGGACCCTAAATGGGTGTTATGTTAATGGGTGTTTAACATTGAATATATATATAATGGTTGGTTGATATTTATTTACTTCTCATTCTTCATTTATTGTTGGTGGTTGCAAACATTAACAAGCGCCATTAAATTCTTGCTTTGCTTGGGAATGTGGGGTAGAATTTGGTAGAAGTAAATACCAAATACTCAAGGCTTAAACCTTGTTTAATAAAATCGATTAGGAATAAGTGAGTTTTATTTGGCATAAATTGATTGTTCTTAATTGCAACTCTTTTATATTTGGAAAAATCATAAAGAGGAAATATTACCTAACTATTTGAAAATATTGGGTAGTCATTTAGACATCATTTGCATATCAAAAGGACCTTCCATTAGCAATATATCATATTAACACCGGTAGCATTACACTTCATTAATGGGGACACAACCTTGGTTTCTTTAATCAAATTATTTACATTCTCAATATTTCAATTGGCCATCACCTAAAACCAAACTCAATACATACCCTTGTTACGATTAACTGGATAGAATTACGACTTTAGTCGAGTAACACACTAGTCAAGTAACCTTTTCACACCTATTCCCTGTGGGATTCGACCCAACCTTGTTCGGTTATTATATTTGACATCAACCGCTTTACACTATTTATTAAAGTGTAATTTGAGCGTATCAACTGTGCTATGCGAAGTCCCTCCTGAATCAACTTTATTTTATCCAAGGCATCCTTTACCAAATCAGTACCATATAACTTAGCCTTGTCGAGCTCAAACCAACCGATGGGGGAACGATACCGCCGACTGTACAAGGCCTCAAATGGCGCCATCTCGATGTTGCACTGATATTTGATATAAGCAAACTCGGCCAACAGTAAGAATCGATTCCACTTCCCTCTAATGTCAATCAAACATGCTCTGAGCAAGTCCACCGGAATCTCAATTGTCTGCTTCAAGTGCCCGTCGGTCTGCAGATGAAAGGCTGTGCTGAGCTCATACTCGAGTACCTAACTCAGTCTATACTACTCTCAAGAAATGCAAAGTGAACTGAGGGTCTCTATCTGAAATGATTGAAATAGGCATGCCATGCAACCATATGATCTCCTGAATATAAATCTGGGCCAACCTCTCTGAAGTGTAAGCAGTCACCATTAGAAAAAGTACGTAGACTTGGTCAGCCTGTCAATAATGACCCCAACTGCATCAAATTCCTCACCATTCGTGGCTACCCAACTACAAAATCCATAGTGATGCGCTCCCACTTCTACTCCGGTATAACCATCTGCTGAAGTAGGCCACCTGGCCTCAGGTGCTCATACTTAACCTGCTGAAAATTTACACATCTCGCCACATACTCATCTATGTCCTTTTTCATCTGCTACCACCAGTAATGCTGCCTCGGATCGCGATACATCTTCGTAGCACCTGGATGAATAGAATGCCGCAAGTTGTATTCCTCTTCTAGAATTGTCTCCCTTAGGCCATCAACATTAGGAACAGATAGAAGACCTTGGAGTCGCAAAACACTGTCATCATCGATAGTATCCTCCTTAGCATCACCCCGTAGAATCGTCTCTCTAAGGACCAGCAAGTGCGGATCATCATACTGACGAGTCTTGATCCGCTTGAATAGAGAATACTGAGCCACAACACATGCAAGAACCCGGCTGGACTCTAAAATATCCTATCTCACAAGTCGCTTAGCTAAAGACTGGATGTCCAAAGCCAATGGCCTCTCCTCTGTTGAAATGAATGCCAAACTACCCATATTCTCGGCCTTTCTACTTGTGACTACTCGGCCAGTCGTTTCGTGGGTTACCACTCCGTCTTCCCCACTTTTCTATCTCATTATATTTCATTATCTGTGTTTTAGGTAATTTAATTGAGTAAGTTGCATTCGGAGTGGAATCAGTAAGAAATGAGACACTTAGTCTCTTTCAAGGAGGCTTAAGTTGTAAAAGTCAATTGTATGTTGACTTATGAGTTAGAAGGCTCGGATGTGAATTTCGATGATTTGGTTAGTTTCGGGAGAGGATTTATGACTTAGGAGAGCGATCGGAATTAGTTTTGGAGGTTCCGTGTAGAATTAGGCTTGAATTAGTGAAGTTAGAATTTTGGCGATTTCCGGTTGATAGGCGAGATTTTGATCCGAGGGTCGGAATGGAATTTCGAAAGTTGCTGTAGCTTCGATATGTGATTTATGACTTGTGTGCAAAATTTCAGGCCATTCGGACGTGGTTTGGTCGGGTTTAGATCAACAGGGCGATTTAGAAGATTTTGAGATCCTTAGGCTTGAATCCGATGCGAATTTGATGTTATGATGTTGATTTGAATGTTCCGAAGGTTGGAACAAGTTTTAATAATGTTATGGGACATGTTGGCATGTGGGGGTGAAGTCCCGAGGGTCTCGGGTGGATTTTGGATGGTGGATGAAGTTTAATTTTGGCATTCAAGAAGGTGTCGATGTCGTACCTTCAAGAAAAAGTGGTATTATATTATGAAAATGAACTCCAAATTCAGATTTTTTTGAAGCATTAGATCCGTATCGAAATTTCGGAGCCATAGCAAAAAGAATCGTCCAATTCGGACATCGTATGAAGAAGTTATGCCTATTTTGTGTCAGGGGAAAATTCCAGCGCCCAGGACAGCGCCTGGCGCCGTCCAGAGCGCCCCGAGGCAGTGAAGGTCGCGGAGGCCACTGGAAGCAGCGCCGTGGGCAGCGCCCGGCGCCCCCCGTGGCGCTGGAGGCAGAATGGGGTCTATAAAACGGGGTTTTGGTTATTTTAACACATCTTGAGCTAGGGAGGTCGGATTGAAGCGATTTTTTAAGCGATTTTCAAGGAAAACATCGGGGTAATGTTCCTTATCATAAATCCTTCATAGATCATGATTCCATACTCATTTACATCATGAATCCATGAATCTATGGAAGAAAAATCAGATTTTTTCTTCCAAATCTTCCAAGAACAAAAATTTGGATTTGAAGGTCAATCCGGTGTCGGAATTTGACAAATTTTATATGCATGGACTCGTATTGGAATGGGTCATTACATTTTTTGGGTTTTGTACGATTACGAGAAGTGGGCCCCACTTTCAATTTTGAGTTTAATTTCGGGATTTTACCCGGAAAGTTTGTGAATTTCAATAGAAATTGGTGTCCATTATGGGTATTAACCATAATAAATTGTTTATGATTAGATTTGGAGCCTTCGGACGCAAGGTTTCAAGGCAAAGGTTTGTCGAAACCTTGAATCCCATTGCCAAGCGAGGTAAGTGCCCGTTCTAGCCTTAGCTTGAGGAACTAGAAACTATGTGCTATGTGCTAAATTGCTTCTCGTTGAGAACCTTGTATAGGTATGGTGACGGGTATCAATACTTTGGTGTCATACATGACCGTGGGTCGTATGTTGATAATTGTTGCATATTAACATTATAATTGTTGAACGATATTTGTGACATTTCCGAGATGCAAAGATAATTATGTTCCTAATTGCCGGATGATGTCCGAGGTATTATTGTGNGTGGAATCAGTAAGAAATGAGACACTTAGTCTCTTTCAAGGAGGCTTAAGTTGTAAAAGTCAATTGTATGTTGACTTATGAGTTAGAAGGCTCGGATGTGAATTTCGATGATTTGGTTAGTTTCGGGAGAGGATTTATGACTTAGGAGAGCGATCGGAATTAGTTTTGGAGGTTCCGTGTAGAATTAGGCTTGAATTAGTGAAGTTAGAATTTTGGCGATTTCCGGTTGATAGGCGAGATTTTGATCCGAGGGTCGGAATGGAATTTCGAAAGTTGCTGTAGCTTCGATATGTGATTTATGACTTGTGTGCAAAATTTCAGGCCATTCGGACGTGGTTTGGTCGGGTTTAGATCAACAGGGCGATTTAGAAGATTTTGAGATCCTTAGGCTTGAATCCGATGCGAATTTGATGTTATGATGTTGATTTGAATGTTCCGAAGGTTGGAACAAGTTTGAATAATGTTATGGGACATGTTGGCGTATTTGGTTGAAGTCCCGAGGGTCTCGAATGGATTTTGGATGGTTGATAGAGCATAACTTTGGCATTTCAAGAAGGTGTCAATGTCGTATCCTCAAGAATAAGTGGTAAAATATTGTTCAAATAGACTCCAAATTCAGTTTTGATTGAAGCATTAGATCCATATCAAAATTTCGGAGCCATAGCAAAAAGAATCGTCCAATTCGGACATCGTATGAGAAAGTTATGCCTATTTTCGCGACGAGGAAAAAATCTGCAGAATTGTCAAATCCGTGATCGCGGATTGACCGCGGATCAGCTCTGCGAACCGCAGAATTGACAAGGAGGTCGCAAACTGAGGCAGAAAGGGTCTATAAGCGGGAGTTTTGGCCATTTTGGCCATTTTAACATTTTTAGGGCTAGGGAGGTCGGATTGAGGCGATTTTTGAGGCAATTTTCAAGGAAAACATCGGGGTAAGTATTCTTTATCATAAATCCTTCATAGATCATGATTCCATACTCATTACATCATGAATCCATGGATTTATGGAAGAAAAATCAAAAAAAAATTTCAAATCTTCCAAGAACGAAAATTTAAGATTTGAAAGCCAATCCGATGTCGGAATTCGACAAATTTTATATGGTTGAACTCGTATCGGAATGGGTTATCACATTTTGTGGGTTTTGTACGATTACGAGAAGTGGGCCCCACTGGCAATTTTGAGTTAAATTTCGGATTTTAATCCGAAAAATTTGTAAATTCATATGGAATTAGTTTCTACTATGTGTATTGAGTGTATTAAATTATTTGTGACTAGATTTGAAGCCTTCGGACGCAAAGTTTCGAGGCAAAGGTTTGTCGGAACCTTGAATTCAGTTGCAAAGCGAGGTAAGTGATTGTTCTAACCTTAGCTTGAGGGATTAGAAATCATGTGCTAATTGTTAAACTACTTCCTGTTGAGAACAATGTATAGGTATGGTGACGAGTACCTATACATTGGTGTCGAGCATGACCGTGGGTTGTATATTGATAATTGTTGTGCAATTATTGTTCTAATTACTAAATATTATCCGTTGTATTGTTATGATATAAGTGGGAGCGGATGGTACGCCTACCACAGAAATGAAACGATGTGGTTTTAGCCTCCTTTTATTCGGCACTAAAGTCAATTGTTAAATAAATTGGTTGACTTAGGTTTGGTTATAGCTGACTCTCCCTTGGCGGGATGATTGTTTTGATGATTATTGTTCTCTTGTTGAGAAATTATGATATTGTTTTGTTTCCTTACTGAAATTCTTGTGATTTGTGTGATGACTATTGAAATGGGAGC